>BMAO01015533.1:0-22058 GCA_019973975.1 Trichonephila clavata | reverse complement strand
AACCGGGTCGACCGTAACACGAAACGTTGCTCCATCAAAATGGCGGAAATAACATTAAAGGTTGGTTTAGGAAATCGGGAAAAAAAGGAAAGAAAAAAAATTCTATTTATCCCTCGGGGGACTAGTTAGATTTTTTGAAGCGTCAATGTTCCAACATTCTTTGAAGAAGAGTAATTTTTTGCATTTATTTTTCTTATTTAGTCAATTTTATTTGTTTGTAGACTCAAACGCCCTTTTGCCCGGTTTTTTTTAAAGGAAAAAGGCTCAGAGCATTTAGAGGTTTGAGATTCTTTTTTAGAAAGAGGGAGTCAAAATATTGTATTCCTTTTTCTTAGACTTTTTCTCTTTATGTAGGATTTAAGAGAATTATTTTTGGTGAAGCTTATAAATAACATAGATTTGAAGAGAACTATCAGAGACAAACACGCTTCTTTGGAGAATAAAAAACATTGTTTTCTCAAATATTAAGTCAGGAAGTATTAATTCAACATTTTACACTTAAATAACATTAACCTTAATATTTTTAAAACCAAATGTTTAATTTTTGTTCGGTATTTTTTAATGTAAATTATTTTAAGGATACAAACTTGTGAAGAATACGTAAATATTTCCACAGACATTTATTAAAAAAAGTTTTACTCTTAAGGCGATTTGGTACCCCCAAAATGACCAAGCAATCTCGTTTATTTATTTTTATTTAATCTTATTCTTTGCATTATTATCTTTCGATTGATGTTTCACTTGTGCATGTCGGAAATTTAGGAAAGGATAAAACTTCATTCGAAAAATATAAATTAACAAATTAGACAATTCCACCACGCCCCATTTTTAGAAAAAAAAAAGCTAAAATAAAAGTTTTGTGAAGAAAAATATTTTAAAAAGTGAAATAATCATTATAAAAAAAGAATGTGCAATATATAAAAGCATTACAATAATGTAATTTTTTTTTGTAAAATTCGGGCGTGTAAAATGTTTGAATTAAGGCATTTTATACTAATAATTACATAAGTTCAGTTCTTATTACTCTCATATGTTTTTCATACAAATATAATACTTCATAATTAAGTGAAGAAAAAACAAAAATTTCTGTCATGACAAAAAAAATTCTTTTTAACATTTTTCTTGAATTTTCTTGTGCAATTAAACTCTCTAAAAATTGATCATTTATAAAAATGCATGGCGGGAAAAAATACGAAAATGCAATTATTTTAAAGAAAAACATATAACTAATGTCTTAAAGTGGTATTTTCAGTTTATTTAAGCTTTTTATAATTATTTTTTCAGAATTATAAACTTTAAAGTGGTTTTTCTCATTTTGTGTTTTTTGGATACATTAGTGCATTCATGCTACTCCTTTCACAATTATTTACCAATCACTTCCATTTTTTTCTTGCGTATTATATATAACTCATGTAACAAAAATTAGGGATCTATTATGTTGTAAACTGTGAATACCTTTTTTTTTAAAAAAAAAAATAAAATGTAGGAGATATTGTCTTTTTCCTTGAATTTTAACATGCATATCAGCATTTTATTTTTCTCTCTCAAACTAGTTAAGTTATTGTGAAATCGATCCCTAAAGTTGTTTAGAGCATCCTTAAGAATATTACAGAAACAAGATATCAATCATTGGCATGGCCAAGTAATTTTAGCGCTTTTCACATGTATTTTACAATAATGCAACTAATGAACTTTTTACTAACAGAAAGTAGTACTGTACCACTCCTCTAAATGTATTACTATTGAGCTGAAAAGAAAAATGCAAGTAGGTTTTTTTTAAAAAAAATTTGCAAACAATAAATTTACTAGGAAAAATTTGTGAAAATTTGTTATAAACTAGCGAAATTCAGGAAAATTTGGGAAAACTATGAGAAAATGTAAATAGGATTCGGCTCATCTAGGGCACAAATGCAACCAAATGCCGAGAACCCAAGGTCAATAGGTTGCTTATTGGCTGAGAAAAGTACGAAAAATATGGAAGAAGACAAATTTGCGTCTAATAGCGTTTTGTTCCACTACATGAAAACGCGCTAAAATTTCAGGAAAAAATTAAATATAAAGGTAGGATTTAAAATTTTCCACTTCTTCAAAAAATTAAATTTTAAAACTTGTGAATAATATGTGAAAAATTCTCTCGATATTTTTAAATAAAAATTAATGAAATGCAAAATATATTTAAAAAAAAAAAAAAAAAAACAAGTACTAAAATAGAATTCTTAAGCATTAGAATGTTTCAAAATAACTTTCATTAAAAAAATAATTAACTTTCAACTTATTTTTTATTATTTATTTAACTCCATCGTTATTTTTCCTTCAATATTTTCAATTTACAGATTTTATTTTATATGTTTAACAGTGATAAAAAAAACTTTAAAAAAATAATTTACAAAAATGGATTATAATTAAATAGATTTTTTTAAGAAAATGCTTGACATTTTTATTCAAGAAATTCTGAATCATTCGAAATGTATGATAATCCGAGAATCTTTTGTAATAGATTTGTTTCACATGTTTTTCCTTAATTAATATACTGTACCTATCTTTTCTAAGTTTTATTTTTGCCCTGAAATATTGGCAAAATAGGTGAATGCTGGAGACGTAGGTTGTTCATGAACTGTTGGCTCAGTTCTAAGCTTAACATTTGCTTAGCACTTTTCTTTAACATCTTGCTATCTTCTTAATATCTCACTGTACTTCTTACTTTTTTACTTGATACAATTACTTCAAATTTAGGCAATTTCGGGAATTAAGTATATATAATGGTATAGTAAGTAGTAATAAGGAAAAGCACCAAAATATGGAAATGAAATTTGGCATCAACATCAAAGTACAACAGAAGGCTTGTGAAAAATAAATAAACATCTTCAAAGGTTAGTATAAAAGCTTTGGTAGACATATTATAGTTAATCCTACGAACAATTACAATATTTTTTATTTGTAATAAGACGGACTTACACAGAAACAAAATTACAACAATGACTCCTTAACCAGCCACAGAAAAAGAAAACAAGTAATAAAGTAATTTGGGGGAAGATGCTAGTTTGTTAATTGTACTTTTATGCTTCGATAATGGCAATTTTGAGGCACATGTGTACAGAGTCTGGTCCGACATTGAGTGTGGTTTGTAAATTTATCTGAATTAATCGTCTTTAATCGGCCTTATTTTTCGATCTTTTGAACATTTAAAGTGGTGAGTACAACTTTTATAATATTCCGTACCTCAGATTTAAAATCCGTAAACGTACTTGCTACTTTAAATAAGATATTAGCAATATAAGGAAGTTACGCATAATGTTACACATACGATACATGTAGAGGCGGTCATAACACTGTAGCAAATAAGGAAATAAGCGTGTGTGGCATTTTTCCTCTATACTTGGGGGAAGGCGCCACATGATTCAGAAATAAATGAAATGAACTTTAAAATTTTTTTTAAATTTTGTAAAACTGTATACTATTATATAAAATATAAATGATTAGTGGTAAAAATTAATTATATGTGGTTTATCACCATCGGTTGCATCCACCAGCACAGAACACGGGAGCACCGCCCAATTCCTCTGGTGAGAAAACGCAATCCAACCGGGTGTAAGAAAACAAACATTAGAAGTCTTAACTGAATCAGAGAGGACAGAAACTGTGCAGGAAAAGGCTCGAAGAAAGCTAGAAAAGGTGGGTAAGGTCAAAACATATAACAAGAAACCTTCGAAGAAACAGAAGAAAAAGGGACGTGTCTGTTTGCCATTCTGAAGCGAAGAAATTCCTCAAGATACTAGTGGTGACAGTTTTGGTGAGGATAATAATGACGAGACTTTTTGCTGTGTGTTAAGAGTACTTTTATGCTAAAAAAGGTCCCAAGTGTGACTGGTATCAGTCTGGTTTCACGAACAAATGGTTGCAGGAAAATTGCAATGATAATCATTTACACTGTGTGAAATCTTGTGTATGCTGTCATTCGAACCTGCACTGTCATTATTTTTAGCAAGCTATTTATGAAAGAATTTTTGTTTTTGTTTTTCTATAGTTATTGTTACTTTATATTTAATTTTGCAATGTTTGCCTTATTTTTTTATTTACTGTGGTGTTGTTGCATCTTCCCCCATATATGGGGAAGATCCACAATTAAATGAATTTCTTTAACATTAAATTTCTTACTTATTTTCAAACTAAGAAGAGAATTAACTTGTATACATAGCTAATTAAACATGGAAAAATAAAATGTTTTTTTTCATGTCTTGTCATTTTAATTTTCAATGTACGAATCGAAAAATCCTTAAATGTGACGTCTTCCCCCGAATTACCTGAAAAAAATTTTTTTTGACTCAATTCTTACTTTGAATGGATGGATAGAAAGTATTTCATTAACGATTGAAAATTTGAACAAGATATATATATGTATATATACCATATATATATATATATATATATATATATATATATATAACAAGATACATATATTTGAACAAGATATATATATATATATATATTTCGGGAGAGAATGATCTATTAGTAGGAATTGAAAAAAACGGATGGTCACTGAGACAGAAAATTGAATTAAATATACTATCACTGAAGTCTAAAAAAAATGTAGGAATACCTCCAGAAATCGCTCCTAATTTTCGACTTCAAGTATACGTTACTCCGATTACGTATAACAATGTTAAAAATGTTCGACGTTACTAAATTGCAAGTTTTTATATATTTATAATTTTTTAATATTCTTTACATAATTAGTCTTGTTGTCATCTACATGTTAATCCAAAAGAGCTTTTCCTCACATTTGTATACATATCACCGCGCTGTAAAATTGTACTCTGAATTGTACTAACAAAGGGAGGACACAATTAAGAAAATTCATTTGGAAATGAAACTTTGTGCAAAAGTAGTACTCCTTTGTGCATTAGTAGTTCACCTCTCAATGTAATTCCGCCGAATGGCCAGTCCATTCGGAGAAAATAACCTTCGAAATTCATGTTTAGTTTTTAAACAATAAAGTTGTAACTATTTCCAGCGATCTTGTAGCATGGTTGGTAAAATAGCTGGTTACCACGCATTGGACCTCAGTGCGAGTCGCGCGATTTTTTTTTGTTTGTTTTAATTTTTAAATTCATTTAATTATTTTTACAATTAAATAAATTTACTAAAAAACGGTTTATCAAATATTAAATGATATTTTAGATAATTATTTTGTATTTTAGAGAAGAAAATAATTATTGTAATTATATGAGAATTTATATTTTATAAATATAATTATTAATAAATAATATGCCGAGTGAAGAATGGGTATACCAGCTAGTATAATATATTTTTTCCATGAGAAGTGTTAAATAAAGATATATCGCGTTAGTGAATTAAATGTACTTAAAGATTTTGTTTGATTTAATTATCGTTTAACCTGAGCAACAAAAACGGAAGGGATCATTGGTATCGTGTTTTTGAACCACACTCATGTGATGAAGACACTCTCTGGCACTCTTTTAATTTCATTTCCACTCACTGTTACATAGAGATTTTAATATTTAAAGCCAAGTTTCATTATCACGCCCAAGGATTTTTCGTAGTATAAAGGTTTACACTCATAATACAATTAGTTCTACCTGTGAAATTCGTTATATTAACCAGTGGTATACTACGACCATTTGTGTTAGGAAATCACGGGGAAAAAATATATATTTAATTAAGTAATTTTATCCTTGGCCAAGTCCTAGTTGATACAACTGACTTTTGCCGCCAAAACTGGCGTCAAATCATGCCACTGTGTTTTTCAAACACGACGCTAGAAAACATTGGATAATTGGAAGTATGAAATAACATTTCATTAACAATAAGCTTCAAAAAATAATAAATAAATAAATCGAATGAAATGAATTTGATCCCAACTGAATTAACAAAAAAAAGCAGTAAAAAAATGGTGGTTTTCTTAAAACAATAAATAAAAAAATGTTACGTAAATTTATTTAATTAGAATCAACTACATTATTAGAAATAGAAGAAAAATCACTGCGCTAAAGATATATTTTTTTTATATCAGAGGGCATTTTGGGAGGATTTTCACTAGCTTATCTGCAGAATCGCCATTGAAAGCCATGGATTACATATTTTTGCTCATCCAAACATCATTTTCGGGTATCCATACAATCAAGTCTACATTCTTTTCTTTTTAATTACGTCAAGAAATGGGCCATGTAGGCCATTTCCCTACGAGCAGCCCAATATAAACCAGCCTTTGTAGTAAGGTTGTCAGAAGAAAAGTTAAAACCTGTGTTGGACAATGAAGCACAAGCAGGTGAACAAAATTCGTAGTCTCTCCACAAAGACACAGAGGGCAATCTGGAGCGTCTTTCACCCGAATTCGGTGTAAGTTTTGCTGAAGAAAGTCACGACCGGTCAAAGTTCTGATCACAGCAGAGATAATCTGTCTAAGAAGATCCATTGGGATTGGACTATGGAGCAGGGCATCCCAGATCTTTCCCCTAGTATCATTCTCTTGAATTCAACGAATTTTTTCCCCCACAGATTTGGAAATATTTGAAAAGGATTGTCTGCATGATAAGCCACCAGAAAGCTGTGGGAGATTGCAGCCATGTTTGGTCAGAGAATCCGCCCTTTCGTTGCCTGGGATGCCGCAATGGTTAGGGATCCATCAAGTATAGTTCTAGCATCGCTTTTTTTCATTTAATAAAACTAAAGAAGCACTAGAAGAAAAATTTCGTTCAGTCTGATAAGAAACCCAGTGGCTGAGTGGTAGTGCATCGCGCTTCAACACCACAGGTCCATGGTTCAAATCCCGGGCTGGGCAAGGTCAACTCAGCCTTCCATCCTTTCAGTAGGTCTATAAAATGAGTACGAAGCTTCCTTGGGAACTGAACACTGGGGGTTTCACGTCAGACCGACCACTTGACCGAAACATATGCACAGGCACCCCAGCGCCTAAGGTCACAAAGCTCAGATTGGCACAACAGGCCCTGAGTTCAGTTCAGATAAGAAACATACTATATAAAACGTTTTTTCATACATTATTTCTTCAATCTATTGTCATACAGAATAAGTATTAATAAAATGAACCAAAATGCCTAAAATAAACCTATGTAATAAGCATTTTCCACCTAACCCTTTCATTTTTATTTATTTATTTATTTTTGCCTCACATCATAGTTATTTTAACTCAAAATGAGCTTAACCGAGTCCACCTTGCGTCAGAAGTTGCATTAAAATGAAGAAAATTACATTAAAAAAGGTTTCTGAATATGGTTAGAAAGAAAAAGACATATTCAGCCCTCAGGAAACGAGTTAGATTTCTTTAAGCATCCGTACTCCAACATTTAATGAGTAGTTTATATACACGCGTCTTTTTCTCTTCTTTTTATATACAGTTTAATTTTTTGTCGAATCAAACACTTCTTTTTTTTAAAGAGACTTTTCAGGTCATATTTTGCAGTTGAAAGATTTCATTTCTTCATTATGAAATAGTTAAGTGAGTTGTTTTTACATAAAATATATAGATTACTTAGTATCTAACACAATCTGAGGGAAGAGAGGACTATCGTTAATTTTTAAAAAATATATTATTCTTTCCGAATTTATTAGTTGTGATTTTACGTTTGAACATTAATTATGTTTGTTAATTCTTTTTTTTAAATCAATACATAATTCTCTGTTTATTACGAATGACTTCGTGTTGAACCGAAAATCTGCTGTGTTTAAAATATCCTAAGTATATTTGTTGATTATTATTTTTAGTTTCAAAATTATTACCAATCTTTCCATATTTAATGCAAAAACTGTAATACCGTATATTTGCGAATATAAGCCGTAAATTTATAAGCCAATAACACTTTTTTTCTTGAAACAATTACCCGAAATTCCAAGAACCGTGTATAAATCCTTTATATATTTCCATATGAAAAAAATGCTCCTGCAATTTTCAAACATGTCTTCAGGAGAGAAAAAATGTTGCTAAGTGGGAAAAATGGGTGGGATATTTTCCAATCAAATTACTACAAAGAAAAACGCTATGACGATAGTTTTATTTCTGGTAATCTTATCTGGAGCTGACACATTCCTTTCATTCATTTGTTTTCTTCCACAATATCTGTCCTAGTAAAACTTTGGAAAATGAGGGGAACTGAGACTCCCATACGGGACGTAATCGTCGACCTATTTACTATACTTGGAAACAAAACTTACTGCATGAGGATCGTTTGTATTCAGACATCGAATGAGTGTTTTATGAACTGATGAGAAACTCGGATACTGTCACCGACTTTGAAGAATTTATGTGGCTTTTTTTCGCTTCTTTTAGAATAGAAGTTCCATTCAAATTAGTCAAAATGGTAAGAAATAAAATATCTTGTTTTAACGAAAACTCTTAAAACGGAAAATACGAATAATGTTAAAAATAAGCCGCTTCTCATAAATTACGGTTTTTCCGATCATTTCTGATCTAAATACATTAAAATCATTTTAGCACTACTAGATTAAGATTAATTTAGTATGGACATTAGGTGAGAGTAAAAAAATCAAAAATGATCATCTTAACTTACAACTAGGCAAGTGTAATATTATCGAAGCACAAACAAATTAGTGTACATTAACTTTATTAAGTCAATTCGGCTTTGAATCATAAAATAAAGATCCCTGAGCTAAGTCCTATGCGCTCTTTAATCTGTTTAAAATTACCAATATGTCTTAAAATAAACACATCTAATTTAGAGCAAAGTAAACATATCATAATTCAGTCTGATGTGAATAATGTTATAACTTATTCATTAGACTTACTATTATCATTCATTAATAAATATTTTTATGCCTTTCATTTCGGAGCTTTATCTAACTTACTTAATATTACGAAATAGGTAATGTTACATTTTAATCCTATTATACAAATACTATACCTGTATGGAAATCATAACCTTATATATATTATATATGGGAGTCCATACATATGGGAGTTAATTTTCATAACTCTCATATGGAGCATATTACATTTAATGAAAGACAGGCTTCTCTATTTCGATCTTTTGAACTGCGATACGTGACATTAATTATACAATTATAAGCTGACTACTTAATTCTTTTCAATAATACAAGATGGAAAATATGGATTTCGCCTTCTAAAATCTATTAGTTAAACCTTTTTAAATTCCTACTATTAGCTCACTCTCTCCCTATATATATATATATATATATATATATTTATTCATACATATATCTTATTCAAATTTTCAATCGTTAATAAAATACTTTCTATTCATCTATTCAAATTGACTTACATTTTTTATATTACTTAGTTTGTTATAAATCTTATTTTGTAGTTATTATTATTTTTAACATCTTGCTGTTCCTTTCGAATTTAAGATTCCTCCAAAATGTAGAGATCGATTCACTTATTTTTAATAATTGTCTAAAGATGATAATAAGGATGTAAGATATAATAAAGCAACAGAAAATAATGTTGAGGAAAGATAAAGATAAAAAAAAATAATAATTGAAACAATACTGTAATAAAGGTGCCAATCGAACCAAATTAACCAAGATCATGAAAATAATAATAAGGTAAATAAAAATAATAAGTTAATAAAGATAATAAAAGTAATATAAAGCTAATAGATAAGATTTCATAACAAAAAGAAATATTTTTAATTTCTTTTCCAAAAAAGATATTTGTAAGAATATAAAAGTCGTCATTGTTAATACCTCACGCCAACAACGCTTGGGACTATGCGAACTTCACTGTTCCCTTGGGACTGGAAGTGAGAGATGAGGGATTAGTCGACTCGCGATAATTCGAAGTTGGAGGGAACAATGAAAAACTTCGGGTCCCTCGGTATCAAGAGGGTAAAAAAAACTCCCAAAAAGCGTGAAGTAAAATTTTTTTCTAACGCATTTAAATTTTAAACTATGCAGTAAAACAAGAATTCTACATATACACTGCTGACCACCGTAAATGCAACACCAAGAAAGACAAGAGATAGCACAACAAAATTTATTTTGTAGATAACATGTTGACCAAGTATCAAATGATTAAATTTATAGACTTGTGTGAAATGTAGTTCCTGCCAGAATCAGTAGCCAGAGCAGCCCCCATTGTTGGAAATCACCGCTGCCACACGCCTCGGCATTGATTCAAAGAGACTTTGGATGTGTTCTTGGGGTACAGCAGACCAAGCAACTTCCACACGTTGCCAAAGTTGATCTGGTGTGGCAGCTGGGGTGTAATCTAGGTCAATCGTTGAGCAATCATGGACCACATGTTTTCTATCGGTGAAAGATCCGGAGAGCGAGCCGGCCAGGGAAGAAATTCAATCTGGTGATTGACGAAGAACCTTTGGACAATGCGTGCCACGTGTGGTCGCGCATTATCCTGTTGAAATATGGCTGTGGCCAAGCCCTGAAGGTAAGGAAGGACAACTGGCTCCAACACCTCGGAGATGTAGAGCTGCTGTTTAAAGTACCGGCAATGCGTACTAGAGGAGTGCGAGAGTGATATCCAATACCGCCCCATACCATACTACCCGGTGCAGGACCAGTGTGGCGGTGCATAACGCAGCTGTTCAGCATCCTTTCTCCACGGTGTCTCCAGACTCGAATCCGACCATCGTGGTGTTGCAGACAGATGCGTGACTCGTCAGTAAAGACAACTTCATTCCATTCTGCCGCCCACATCCTTCTTTCATCGCACCATTGGTGGCGGAGACGTCTGTGGGTCGGCGTCAAGGGTAGACCAAGCAATGGACGTCTTGCGGACAGACCACTCTGCTGTAAACGGCGTCGAATGGTACGCGCAGACATTGAATGATGCGTTACAGACTCAATGTGCTGTGCTATGGTTCGTGATGTGCCTGAGCGATCCGTCACTGCCATGCGCACAATTTGCCTGTCCTCACGTGAAGTGGTGCACTGAGGTGGATGCGATCGATCACGTCGGTCCGTCGTACCCTCCTGCATCCAACGATCACATATTCGCATTACAGTTGTTTGGTTTCGTCCAACACGACTACCGATTTCCCTGAAAGATAATCCACAATCTCGGTAGGCCACTATCCTTCCTCTGTCGAACTCGGATACTTGATCAAAAGCTGATCGCTGTTTTCTACGAGACATAACTGATCGTTTTTTGAAAAAACTACAAGAAAAACACAATTGCCGAACTTGAAATCGTCGAAATCTCCAAGCCTTAAATAGCGCTTTGAGGTGGCGCCACAGGCATGCGTGATGTGTGTCTGCGGGGAAATTCTAATCACTTGCATATCTCACCTCCGCTAATGCATGTTGTAAATTTCATGTTATTTGCGTGCTTCCTTCAGAGTGTTGCATTTACGGTGGCCAGCAGTGTATATAAAATTACTTTAGAGTATATTTAAAAAGTAACACAATGCAAAAGTTAAATGTGCTGTATTAAAAGAATACATTTTTGTAGTAATTCTCGAATAGAACTCTTTCACGCCCCACCTAATCTCTTCCATTCCTCATTGGAAATAAAATCGTTTCTCATTCGAGTCCCTCAAACACTGTCCTAGACAGCATTGATTCTTCAAGGCAGAGTCCAGTACGGCCCATGCCCTATTTGGTGCCACGTACTATAAGTCATACAGATGAGCCATAAATCGTCATGTCAGTCCGACGCAAAGTACACAATCCTGCGCATCTTTTCTTCACAATAGCGGACCATCCTTTCTGAACGCATGCGCATCAAGGCCACATATTAAAAGAAAGATTTGGACAACTGACAACAGGTGCGGCTAGAATTGTCCACTTGAAGAAGGAAAGCAATAAAAGCGTCTGTTTACCTGAGGAACCTGGAAATACAAAGAAGGAAAAGCAGACAGATGGTAATTATAAGGGGCTATATTATACAGGAGAGACAATCAGAGACAATACAACACAAAACATGTAAGCTCCAACCTGTTTGCTAGAGGAATCTGGATAGTGAGTATTCGAATATTGTCGAGAGTTTTATAAGATAACTTCGAATTATCACGTTTTGTGTAGTCTGGCCAGCCGCAGATTTTACTTCGAAATAGTGAGTGTACCAAAATGTATTGTTTAGGTCGAAATATTAAGGGTTTTTCAAGGGGCTGAGCATCTACTTCGAATTAGCGAGAGGCTCGTATTTTCGAAGGTTTGAATTAGTGAGAGTCGGTTGTATATATTATTTTACCCGTTTTTGCTTATGTGCAACTTAAACTTTTAATTGTCATGCCCGAGATTACCTCGTACACAGTACTGGGGCTCCAAAATGTTGCACCCTAGTATTATACGGGGTAATTTTTGGATAATTTAATATGAGTGGAGTAGATCGTTGAGATCAGGAAATATTCTTTCATCCAACAATCCGAAAACACCAGAAACATTATTATAAAATGATATTTTTACATTTACTAGACAAGGTACTCTGCAACTCATTTTTGCTCTATAAAAATGTAGTTTGGAAACATATTAAATTTTTCGAATCCAACTTGTAGGAGATTTTTTACAAAAATATGATGATGCAGCTGCTGAACAAAAGAATCCAGGCAGACCACCTACAGTAGATAACCCTTCACGTCTTACTGAACGGCATTTTATATCTCATATTCCTTCTACTCTTGAGAAACGTCAGTGTACAATACACTGCAAAGTTTATTGTTCAAAAAAGGATACAAATGGAAAAAAGATGAAGAAAGCACGATTCTGGTGTAATAATTGTGGAGTTGGTTTGTGCTTGGAAGGGTGTTCCCGATTATACCACACAAAACTGAATAACTGAACTTCTAATAGGTTTTCCTTTTTATTATTTTTTAGAAAATAATACTCCCCTAGATCGAAATCTACCACTGCCTCACCGTGAGGGTGCAGTTGTTATGAAATCTAAAAATTTCTATGCAAGTAATTCAAAATATCAATTTTTTTAACTACTAAATATGTTTTATTCTGTACTAAACATTTGATTTTTGCAATAAAAAATTTGGCAATTTATGTACCCAAATCATCAAAATAACTTGATAGTTAAAGGGTTAAAGCACAGACCAAGGATGGAAAAAACAGCCTTGGTTTTGCAACTGCAATAAAAAAGTTAATTTCCTCACGGATATTCAAGGTAACAAGGAAAACATACTTTGCAATGCATTGTGGGAACCTACAAACCAATGTGTTATTCAAGCTTACTACAAATAAATCTCTAAAACGCTTATATCACATGAAACGGATAAAATAATAATTTTTTTACTTTAATCTACCTATAATTACTAAACTTGTATAAAATAAGACATGTATGAATCAATAAAATAGGTCTAGCTGGTTAATAACGACTAGTTATGTTGATATCATTTCTATAAATTGAGATTTTTTTTAAAAATCGTTACATGTAAATTCATAATTTTTGTAGGATGACAAATCTTTATAACTAGACATTCAATAATATTACTAATAACTCTCCCGAATTAATTCAATCAGATATTGCTCTGTTACAATAATATAAATGCTCTTTATTATTTATAAAATAATTTTAAACAATCTTTTCCGGCTTTCGAAATCTATCACCAATACAGACTTCGTATCGAGCTATTAAACACTGACCCATCTAATTTTTGAATATTTAAGAAATGAAATTGAAGTATTTGTGAAATATATATTACCGTTCAATAATTCTAGATTGTCATAACAAACTCAAAAATATTTCACAATAGAAGCTAAAAATCTATATTAGTCATGGCTACGGAAATTGACAAAGTTGTGTGTTGTTGATTTAACTATGCTTATACTTACATTCTCTGTACAAACCTAAAATAAATATTCTCGGTACCAGATGAAAAGAAAACCTTATTTTAGTATAATACAACAAAAGCTCTTTCTTCAGTTCATAATTTAAGAGTACTTGGAGTACTTCTAAATATCAGAACCATTAATAACATTCCATTCAACAACAGTACTCTAATGGCTACTCCGCAAAATATAGACCTAAATACATTATCCCAGAGTTGAAAATAATAAAATTCAACAACAAAGTCTGCTCGTTTTTCTAAAAGGAGGGAAAAAATCGAACAGTTTGGCGGGAAAAAAATGGGAATTGGCTCAATTTTTCATCAAATGTCAACAGCAGAAGCTGCCTTTCTATTATAGAGAAACATGCAGAAAAAAAATGGCGCTCTTTTGGCGAAGGAAAGAAATGTAAGTTATTGACAAATGACATGTTTTGTATAAGGTATTCGGGTCGAAAATAAATTGGCTTCAGTTAAGTATTCCGATATATATATATTTTTATTCTATAGAAACCTGAAAAGTCCCTTGCAACTGAGCTCAGTTTATCATTCATTTTGAAAACTTAATTGGAAACACGGCAAATGTAATTACCTTCTTTCTCGAACAGGTGAAATTTAAATAAATGGTAATATTTGAGGTATATTCAGAAAAGAAAAATATTAATTCTATTCTCGTATATCCCAATGCGATATGTAGTAATTTGAAAAACTATTGATATATGTACTTTAATTTATTAAAGGTAAATTACTCTTAATAAATTTATTTTTCATTTCCACCACTGCCAAAAAGAAATTTACTGGGATAAACATTTAAAAAATTGCTTTTAAGGCTTCCCATTCCAATTTCATGAACATAATATAAATCCTTTTGAATTTGTTTTTTTACTTTCTCAATGTACACATTTAAAATAAAAATAATTCGCAATAATAAGAAAGGAGTAAGGCATTTTTAATAAGATTGCATCTTCCCCTTGGAATTTAAAAAGTGTTTTTAGTAGCTTTTGAATACCAAGTGTTAAAATATCTTTAGATGGATTAATTTTATATTTTAATGTAAGTCGTTTCCCATATAGAATTATTTAATGATAGGATTGAACTTCTTTAATATATGAAGCGTTTGTCATAATGTTAAAAAGATTACTGTTTGTGTAACTGATTGAAAGAATAGAATTATTTTTTTTATAATGGACATAGTTTTGTCTTGAGGTATGTAGTACAATTATTTAATGTTCAACGTACTGTCGTAGTGTTTGTAGAATTGTACCTAGTCATGCTGTAAGTTCTGACAGAAATATATTTTTAAATTAAAAACTTCGTAATCAAATTTTAAGCTAAATTTTCATAGAGGTTTATTTTATCTTTAAATTTAACACATTACATATTTTATTCAAAATGATCACCTTTTGACTTCACAAGTAGGATTAATTATCTTTGACCACCTATCTATAGAGGCACACTTTAACTTCATAGGAATTTCCGTCGCTGTTTTTCTTGAAGAACGTTTAAGATTTTTTTAAAATTGGGATGCCGTATTCGGCACATCTTTGCCTCTAATACTGACCCCAATTCATAGTCGAGTGGATTTAAATCCCCACTGCTTAAAGGCCAATTACTGCAAAACCATCTTTCAAACACTGCTGGGTCTTTTTTGCCTCATGAGCAGAAGCAGAGTTCTGTTGAAGATTCAGATCGTTTCCACTGAACAAGTTCACTTTCAAGGGCTTCATTGTTCATTATATTATAATGTCTTGATAAACTTTTGCCATGGTTTTTCTTCTTTCCATGCAAAAATAAATCTATGAGACGAATTCATAGCTGACACCCCTCCAAGCCACTATGGAAGCATGAGTTCTCTGCCAGCATTTTTTTCCTCTTTAGCTTTGGGGGGGGGGGTCGGAATATTCGGCACCTTTCTCTCACCGTCTTGCCTACCTAAAGGTGTGGGAGGAAACAAAGCATCATCAGCAACTTCCATAATAACAATTAATTTATTTCTCTTCAAACACACTTGAGCAATCACAAGTGAAACTACAAAAGGAAACCCTAGGAGTGATATATAAAGCGAGCTATCTCTCTAATCTCAATGACTAACTCTAAGTAAACCCGACTACGTGAACTAGACAAGGAGAACAAGCGCTAATGAACCGATAACTAAATCTAATTTAATCTATCTTAGATCCTCAATCTAATAATTTAATCTCTTAGCAACTACTTCCTTAACTCGCGCTATGTTTGTGAATGAAATATTCTAATATTTGCACTTACGTATCACCGCAACAGCTCCTATATTACATCAACAAAAACGTAGACTTTATATAGTCAAACTAATTTAAATATCATTGTTTCTTCTTGAGAGGCTGTGAATTAACGTGAATGCTAGCCCTAAAGTTTCCCCAAGAGGATTAATGGAAAAATGACCCTTATAGATCCGTCACAGCTTCTTTGGCAGTACTTGCATATACAGTAATACCTCGACTTACGTGAACCCGGTGTTGCACGATTTTCAAATCTCTGTCCATTCGTCTTTTCTTTGAGAAAAAATGGTAAAATTGGTGATATTGGTAATGTAACTGAAGAAGTTGTCGATCTTTCCAGGCAAACATACTTAGCAGTGGATAGTGATGACGTTCAAGAACAGCTGGATTCCCAAAATCAAGAGTTGACAATTGATGAGCTCATAGAAATGCATGAGCAAGGACAAGGCATTGGAGAACTTGAGTCTTTTGATTCAGTTGAATCAGAGGATAGAATGACGGTTGGGAATTCGACAGAAGGTCTCAAATGAATTGAAAAAGGATTAATATTCAAAATATAAACTCCAACGATGAGCACATTTTTTTCAACAAAAAATAAGGAATAAAAAAATTATTAGCATGTCACGAAGAAATTTTAAGGGGGACTTGCAATATTTACAACAACAATACTTATATTATAATTTTAACTTGCAGAATACTTTGTTAGATTTTAGGTGAAACCTTCTACATTAAAATAACTTCAGTTTGCGATTTTGTAGTTGTGTTATCTAACATTTTACGAAACATTTTTTTCCCCCTAATATATTACTTTCTTTCACTTCCGGCTCCAAATAAAAAATAATTTTTATGTATTTATAAGCGAAATCATACAACGACTTATGCGGTTATCACTCACTTCCACCTATCGCGTAAGTTCGAGGTATTACTGTTCATGGTCATTATATGATTGAAATATTTTTCAATGAGAAAGATGTTCTCATTAGTAAATGGAATTATTTCTATGGCAGTGATAAGCGTGCTGAGCGGAGAAATATCTGCTGCCCATTTCGGTTCAAAATGTTAAGGCTCTGGCTGATTTACACCAACAATTGCCTGAAAAACAACGATTATTTGAAAAATTTGTGACGGATCTATACGCGTCATTATTTCAGTAATCCTCTAGGGGAAACTTTGGGGCCAGCATTCGCGTTCATTCACAGCCTCCCAAGAAGAAACCCTGATATTTAAATTAATTTGACTGTATAAAGTCTAGGTTTTGTAGATGTAAGATAGAAGGAGCCGGAGAGCTGTTGCGGAGATACGTAGGTGAGAATATTAGAATATTTCATTGAGTATTTCACAAACATAGCGCGAGTTAAGGAAGTAGTTGCTAAGATATTAAATTGTTAGATTGAGGATCTAAGATGGATTGAATTAGATTTAGTTATAGGGTCACTAGCGTTTGTTCACCTTGTCTAGTTCACTTAAACGTGTTTACTTAGAGTTAGTCATTGAGATTAGATTGCTCGCTTTATATATCACCCTAGGGTTTCCTTTTGTAGTTTCACTTATGATTGATTGTGTGTTTGAAGAGAAATAAAATAATAGTTAATATGGAAGTTTTTGTTGATGCTTTGTTCCTCCACCCCCACACACACCTTTAGGTAGGCAAGACGGTGAAGGAGCGGTGCCAAATTGGCCACCCCCACAAATTTTGCAGACGATCTCTAACGACGAAATTTACAATCGTCTGCTCGTTTGAGTCACAGAATAGGCTGCCTCAAATTTTTTCATCAGAACTTATAGTACGATTAGTTAGTTTGCAGAATGTGTTCAACAATGTGTTGCTGAGACATTAATTTGTGAAGAAATTCATGAAGTACTGAGAACACTAAAAAAAAAAGGTTGCGTCATTAAAAAAACTTTAAAAAATGTTTCTTAAAATGGAAGGAAAAACTCTCAACCTTTATATATACCTTAATATATACCCTTCTTGTTTCTTTGAATACATTCTATAATGTTCCAATACAGTATCTTACAAAATCTTAAGAAGCTATTACGAAGTCGGCATTACATTCTGCAACATTACATTCACGAATTCGAATGGTTAATAGATGAGAGTTTTAATGTACCGGAATAAGAAATAGCCGTCTGAAAGACATTTTGAATTCATGAAGGTTATTAAATGTATACTTTTATTTCGCTATTTTGGGAACATTTTTAAAGTCTTTTTAATCGAGTAATAGAATAAAATAAAGATTATTATGACCTTAAATTGCTGATTCAAGACTTAATTGCAAAAATGTATAGTATAATAGACTGCTATTGCTGTTGTAAGGTGTGTGTGTGTGTGTGTGTGTCATCCACATATCGTTGAGCAATTAAAGTTGCAGACCAGGAGTCAACAACCTTTTAGCTGTGACGTGCCAAACCAATCTACCAACATGACTCAGGGAGCCACACAGTAGGAGATTTTTGAAATACTTCGATTCCCATGCTAAGGCATGTAGAGTTAAACAGAGGTCAATAATATAGATATTTACCATTTTATTATAGATTAATTTTGCATCATTTGAAGATATTTATTTTCATAAAGATAAACAACATAAAATATAGCTATTTGTTGAACAAAAATTTTTAAAAATTAAAATTGTACGTATATTATGTATTTTTAAACATATTTATTAAAATAAGAAATAGACAACACAAATATAAGTATTTCCCTTCATTTTTCATACGAGGAAAGAATTTTTACCCAGATATGTAGAACCAAAAACAGAGTATCTGAAATTTTCTCTCTTCTCAAACAATTAGATCTCTCCGGCAATGACATTTACAGCACTCAAAGCTTTAAACAACATTCAAGGCTGTACATTTATCTTTGGAGTTATCTTTCAAATTTTTTCGTGATTCCTTAAATGTCCATAATTCTGACGATATTTGTCAAGAAAGTCTATTATAAATTTATCAACCTCCAACCACTCAAAAATTGACAAATTTGTTGAGTAGTGCAGAGTGCCACTGAAAATTGTACTGCGTGCCACATGTGGCACGCGGGCCATAGGCTGTCGACCCCTTTTGAAGACGCAAGAGAACTGGAGGGGATATGCTATCGTAAAAGCACTCCACAACATCACATTATAAATAACTGATGTATGTCTCTGTAAGGGATTGATTATTTATTAGTGTCTCAATTAGAATAAATATGAGGTCTATTGGAGATGGACCTTAGTTTTGAACCACATTAAAGAAATGAGAACGATACCTGAACCGTCACTTATAACTAAACTTCTCCATAACAACAAACTGGTACTTGGTATGTAAAATAAAAATTTATTAGAACTGCTGACATCATCTTCTCCATACACGGATCCGATTGTCCTTTGCTACAAGATAAAGGCAAAATTTATCCCTTACCTTTCTGCTATGTCCTTCTGCTAGTATTAATGATGATAGACTACGATACCATCCTAGATGACTCGATGCTGTGGGCTTAAAGGTAGATGTTTTAAAAGACACTGTAAGCGTGATCCCATCGCAACCAAGTGCCATGATGAGGGAATATAGTAGGGATTTTAACAATCAGGATAACATGTAAAGAAGTCTGTCCTCAGCGATTCGTTCAGACCTGTCATCCGAAATCATCCGATCATCCACAATCATCCGATATTACTTCGCATACGTCAAATGTAACTTTCCTAAGCTTTCTTTCCGTGGATAAGTTATTTGCAGCGACCATTGCTGTTAGTATCATTCATACGGTTCACGAGGCAGTCTATTGCTCGATGTGAACATATATGTCCATGCATCACAGCTATGTGACTACGTTCAGAGTTTTCCAATTGGCTGTAAGGTCTTCGACAATGTTTTAACTGCATTTATGGCTGAGTTGTGACGGGGCTATTCGCGAGATTTTCTAACTAATCCTGTTGGGAAACTTTGGGGCTAGCATTTATACTAATTCACAGCCTTTCAGGAAAAACACGAGATAGATGTATGTTAATTAGTTCGACTATATAAAGTCTATATATATAGGTTTTGTAGATGTAAAAAGGAGAAGGAGCCGCGAAGCTGTCAAGTAAGTTGAAAATTGGAAAATTACTTCACGAACTTAGCGCGCGTTTAAAAGGAGTAATTTATGAGAGTAAATTATTAGATTGAAGATTTAAGATAGTAGATTCAGTACCGTCCTGAGGTTAGTTAGTGATCGTTCTCCTTGTCCATTTCTGGTAGTCGGGTTTACTTAGAATTGAATTGAGTATTAGGATTAATCGACGTTCTAGAGATCACTCCTAGGTTTCTTCTTATAGTTAAACTTGTGATTGTTTAAGTGTTTGTACAGAGAACTTGAATAAATATATTTGTTATTATGGCGTTTGTTGGTGATGCTATGTTTCCTCCCACACTTAGAGACGCGCCGGGTGGAGTGAGTGGGGTCCCAGTTAGGACTCCGCCACCACAGAGTTTTCAACTAATTTCAAAGTTAACTTTGAGAAAGAATAAACTGACCGCAAATGTTGCTTGCAATGTTGATTGCGTAGTAGAAGCGCATGTAAGGACAGTAATTAGCATTTATTCGACTTGAAAATGTAATTAATGATTTGTATATTGGAATTTAAATGAAAAAATTGGAGAAGAGCGGATTTTTTCCGGTTTTTTTCTCAAAGGAATGCATTTTATCATAATTCCATTTTATGGCATCTTATTTAGCTGGATATAAAAGTATTGTTTCACATTTCCTTTCATTCTTGGAAGAATCTTTTTTTTAAATTCGAAAGATAAATTTGAAAAAATCTCAATTGGTAATCTACCGTTATCGGTAATAATTAACTTTATTATAAGTATTTAAGATCTATATGTAGACGTAAAAAGAGTGGAAGTTGAAGTCTTTTGTTTCTAGATTTTTAAAATGCAAATGATTTACAAACGAATCACATTGTAACAACAAAACGAATTAAACGTTTTTCTTGAAGGAAAAGAAAGACGAGAGCTCTAACTGAAATGCAATTAATTTTTGATTCTTGGTTCTTTTTCCTGAAAACAATCATTTGTTGGAAGTATCGTTTGATTAAGATATATGCACAACTAGGATCATTTTCCCATTTGAGTTTTTATAAACATCGTATTTTTCATGAACTCTATAAAGTAAACAGTAAGATAAATAACTAAAAGTACAATATTTCTCTCTTATCTGTAAATGTATATTAATATTTTCATAAAACATGGAAAGTTTCCGGGATTAAATTTGAACATGATTCTTCCCTTCTTAGTGATTTTTTTATTAAGTTTTTATCTTTACATTGTAAATACACTGATGAAAAAAATCGCAACACCAAGAAAGAGTTGTGCTAGGTAAACAAAATTTGGTAGGCGTGTTTATGCATTTAAGAGGTGACATCGATTAAAGTTTCGAGCAAGAAGCATAAATGTTGTGACACTCGTAACACCTCTATGAACATGCAAATCAGGTTCGCTTTAAATAAGCGCTGCAAAATTTGTGAGCGTTGTTTATCTTTGAGATTTAAAGTAGAGAGTTGGTGCTATAGTTTAGAATACTTTTAGGAAGACGAAAAAGCCATTATCAACCACTCACTGAGTTTAAACATGTCGTGTAATAGGGCTAAATAAAAGTGGGTTTTCTTTTAAGCGATATTTTCAGAAAAACTTAGCAGGAATATATTCACTGTGCATGGTCAGCAATGATCAAGGCAAAATACTGCCTTAAAAAGACCGGGTTTGGGGTGACCACGGTGGCACTACTGTGAGATAAGACCGCCGTGTTCCGCGAGTGATTATGGCGCATCTATCTATATCCGCAGCGAGAATTTGAAGCAGTTGCCAGTACATTAACACAGCGGACTGTTAGAAATTAGTTGTTTTAATGATAGTTCCGCGCCAGATGCTCTATAGCGTTAATTCCTGTTCCGTGCGGTTTACAACATCAGTGGTATCAAACTAGGACTGACTGGAGGGTGGAGGGTTGATCAGTTGTGCCTTCTGATGAAGTCGGTTCTGCTTTGGGACCAATGATGACCATGTGTTGGTTTGTAGGAGGCTAGGAGAGTGCCTGCAACCACCCTGTCTG
>BMAO01015532.1:0-41005 GCA_019973975.1 Trichonephila clavata | reverse complement strand
TGAGTCACGCATACTTATTTTTTACCGGTTACTGATTGTGCGAGTATTTGATAACATGCTACATACTGTATACTTAAATTATTATATTGCACGCGTAGCCTACTTTTGGCATATTGCCGTAGACCTCAAAATGTCGTAATACGTCACTGATTGTACCATTATGTATGGAATAAAGTTAGTAATAGGTTTTTGATGTGTCCTCTTTTTAAAAAAACCTTCACATTTCGGGAAATTATACATGTTATTACATAAGAAAATATTTAACATTATTAAATTATGCTCTAGCAAAAGATAATATTTTACTTTATATTAGTAAAACGTCTGAAAAAAAACGTGTGAATTTCGAATTTTAAGTTAGATAACTTTGACTTGTTAGTTGAAAAATGGATCAAAATGTTCAAAATGGTATTTAATAACAAAAAAAAAAAAAAAAACTAAAAACAAAAAAATATATGAAAAAAAAAACCTTTAAAAATTGAGGTGAAAAAAATTATTCTTTGTAAGAAATTTAGATGTTATTTATTACTTAAAATCCCTTTTAGATGATTTAATGACCAGGATAAAAAATGTTTACTCGTACACAAGAAAAACATGGTGTCACAAAATTGATTATTTTATCCAAAAAAGGGAGTAAATATTTTTGTGAGTAAAATATTTAAAGGGTTGCATGCAAACATTTCGCATCATGTTCTAAAAATAAAATAATGCTATAAATTTGAAAGAATTTTCTATGTAAAAAAGTTAGCGAATATATATATCGAAATGTCTCTGTGGAAGGAAAAATAAAAATGTTATTACAATAAAAAAATTAAAAAATGAAGAAAAATGCGCATTTTTAAATTGATAATCTAACATTAATGCTTACTTACCGCAATTTTTTGTAATAAATTAGATTCCGATAATTAGGAATTAGTCTTTACTTCATGAAAAATAAGAATTTATGTTTAGTTTTTAAAACTTTTTTTAAATATAATTATCTGTTTAAAAGTTAAGAGCCCTTTGTATAAAAGAGCATTTTAATGATTTCAGTAAAATCTCGAATTAAGCTACCCAACTACGCGAACGGGGAGTTACGCAATTTTCAAATGTCGTCGATTCATCTTTTGTTTGAGCGCGGCAAAACTCGGTTACTCTTTCCCCGCTTCAAATAAACTTTGATGTGGATAGTGGTGACATTCAAGAACTGCTGCATTCCCACAATCAGGAGCTGAAAATTGATGAGATCAGAAATGCAGAAGCATCGAACTTCACACCCAGTTCAATCAGAAGATCGAATGACAGTTGTGAATTTGACAGAAGATCCCAGTTTAATTGAAAAAGGGGTTAAATTTCCAAAAATATAAATTCTATCGAAGAGTGCATTTTTAAAAAATAAAACAAGGAAAAAACAAATTATTAACATGCTACGAGGAAATTTTGCAGGGGGGGGGGATTTTGAGCCGCCAGACGACTTTATCAGATTTTATGAAGCCTTCTACAATAAGATATCTTTGGCTAGAGATTTTGCATTTTGTTACCTAAGATTTTATTAAACATTTGTTTTATCTAAATTATTATTTTCTTTCGTCTCCAGCCTCAACTAAAAATAATTTAAATGTACTTGTATGAGGAATCATACCCCGACTTACGCGAATTCGATTTACGAGGTTATCACTCAGCCCGCCTATCGCATAAGTTCGGAATATTACTATATACAGTCGACTCTCGCTAATTCAAACCTTCGATAATACGAACATCTCGATAATTCGAAGTATATGATCAGTCCCTAGAAAATCTCTTGATATTTCGAACTAAAACAATACGTTTGGGTACACTCAATATTTCGAAGCAAAACCTGTGGCTGTCTAGACTACAACACACGCTATAATTCGAAGTTATTTTATAAAACTCTCCACAATTCGAACGCTTACTGTCATCTGCAGTCCTGTAGTAAACAGTTTGGAGTTTACAAGTTTTCGCGTTGTGTTGTCTCTGCGTGTCTCCCCTGTAACGAAGTCCCTTTTATGATTATCTGTCTACTACCTCTTATTAGTGTGTTCCGATTCCTCAGGCGAAAAGACACATTTGTCGTTTTTATTCCTTCAAGTTTACAATAGACCAACCACATCTGTTGTCAGCCATCCATATCTTTCGTTTAACACGTGATCTTACTACACATGTGTTCAGAAAGTATGGTCCGCTATTGTGAAGAAGAGATGTGTAGCTTTGTGTATGAAGGTATTGAATGTATTATTTTAATACATGACTTTTAAGTCATGTAAAATATTTATACTGTATATATTATGTACTGTTTAAAAATACTTTAAAATATTTTATACATATGTGTAATTGTTATTTCATTACATAGTTTCAAATTTAAATGTGTTAGGGAAAAAAATTTCTCTTCGTGTATTTTGGGAATTTTTTCTACCCTCTTGATAATTCGAAGTTTTTCATTGGTCACTCCAACTTCGAATTATCGAGAGTCGACTGTATGACAAATCAACAGTAAGAAATAATAATCTGTGCTTAATGAAATATTTAATTAAATGAAAGTATTACAAAATATTATTTTCTTTTTCACAGATTTCATTTAAACTAAGACAACTTAATTTTAAAAAAATCCACATATGTTTAAAGACAAACACTCTGGCATACACTTTTTATTCACAATCTTTTCAGCTACGAAATTCAACGCCATTATGCTTTTTGACCCATCTAAACTGAATTAAATGTATCAATCACAATATTTTTTTAATATCGTTATCATAACAATTCCAAAGACGATGATGAATAATTGTGTGCAACAAAGAATTCACGAGCAATGTTCTGTATGATAATTTATAAATTTTGACGAAGGAAACATGACGCACGAAACATTATTTTGCCGAAAATTTGATATCTCGCAATAATTTGCTATGTGTTAGAGAAAAAATATGAAAGAAAAGCGAAAGGAATTTACAATAACTATATTCGAGAAAATTTTAAAAATTTTTTTTATTACCTCGAGGGGACCGTACGTACTTACGTCGGGTAAATGGCTGTACAGATCATTTCCATGCGTGCAACTAACCTTTATGAGAAAGTTGACAGAAGATAAAAGATCAAAGTTAAAATTTCTGTTGGCCAGGGAAGCATAAATTGTCAGATGATTAAAATTCGTAACATCTCCTTTAAGATACAGAAGGAAGTCAGGAGTGTAAAAAGTGATATAAAATTTTTTTAAGTCAACTCCTACGTAGATCAACAAAAAAAAAAAAATAGTTTAGTTATTTTTTATTCAATAGTTACAATTAATATAAATATGTATATACATATGACAGAATCATATTATAAAAAGGAAATTAAATTTAATGAATTATCATTAAAGTATCGCATTGTCATCCAAAACAATCGTGTATATAAAAATTCAGTTCAACAATTCAGCTTTGAAACGTGAGAAGAAAAAATCTTTTAAAGTTTTAACCCAAGTCACTAAAAATGAAGCCTACGTGGCTGTATCTGTAATTCCTTAAATAATTAATATCAGTCAATAAGTTTAATTAATTATAATTGAGTTATCATATGGTTACCCAAAACAATAGTGTATAGAAAATTTCAACTCAAATGAGCGCTATAAAATGTTAGAAAAATACCTTTGCAAGTTTTGACTCGCCAAAATGGTCTCTAGGTCGCCAAAAATGATGCCAACGTGTCTGTATTTGTAATTCTCTGAATAATCAGTTTTAATCAATTAATTTTTATTAAATTACTATATTGTCATTCAAAATCAGTGTGTATATAAAATTTCAGGTCAAATGAGTGCTTTAAAATGCATTTTACTAACGATTACAAATTTGAACAAGATAAATATATAGAGAGAGTGAGCTAATATAGTAGGAATTGAAAAATTGCAGAGATTTGTCTAGGAAGATTTATTGGGATTGGATTATGGAATAGGGTCTCCCAGATCTTTCTCTTAGTACCATTCCCTTGAGCTCTACGAATGGATTTCCCCTCGGATCTGGAAATAATTGAAAAAGACTGATTGAACAACAAACTACTAGTAGGCTGTGGAAGATTGCAGCTACGCTTTGGCAGTGAGTCCGCACTTTCGTTGCCTGGGATCCAACAATGGCTAGGGATCCATTGGAAATCAATGGTCCAATCAGCACAGCTGATAATTTTAAAGCTGTTTTTACGATTTTCGAAGGTGACTTTGTTCGGACCCGCGATTTTGAAACAGCGAATGAATGATTAATTATTTTGCTATTTATTGTCATTTGAATAAAAAATACACATTTAAAAGTGTTTTGAGTGTAGTATTCTAAGGGAAAAATTATTTAACGGCGATTTCCGGGCAAAAAATGATATAGTTTCAAAACAGTCATCTAAGAAAAATGCTCCAATAAAATTTTATTTTTGGCTATATATAGCTAGCTAAGATTTGTGTACCGAAACTGAATTAAGAATTAAAAACTGAAAATTTAAGAGTGGATTTTTTCATGTTCTAACATGTTCAAGCAGACAAATTTTAACAAAAAACACCGGTTATTATTTCGAGTGATCGTACTCTGCCAAAAAAAAGTTTTTTTTTTTTTCAAAAACTCTAGACTCTGTATAGACATCCTAGCCAGTGGTGCACAAGGAATTTTTCAGGGGGTATGACGTATGTGCGTCCCCCTTTGAGACATCTGGGACTTGCTTCCCACGACCGGGTCAGTTTTAGAAGAATGATGACCACACGTGCAAAAACACCTGCAGTCGCTAATATACTAAGACGGGCGTGTCTTAATTAGCCCCTGCAACCTTTGACCCGAGGGGAAGCATTTCGCCACCACCGGATGTGGGTGTGAAAGGGGACGCGCCGAGATCGGTCAACCGCGGGGAGACCACAAGAGGGCCGAGAGAGAAGAGAGTCGAGAGCGAAAACTTCGCATGGAACAGACACCAACAAGATCCCTCCCTCACAAAATTATTTTGGAACTCTAAAGTCATCTCATAGTGCAAAATTGTATATTAATGTAAATAATAGCTGTGACTTAATTAAACTAAATTATTATATTTCCAACACGCTACCATTATTGAATCAAACGTCACAGGGGGAGGACGAGGTTGAAAGTTCACTATTCTCCTATCATAACGCTGCGAAGAATATTCTTTTTATTTTGTCTCAATTTTGTCGGGAACAAAAAACAGCAAAAATACATGGTACATTTCTGTTTTGATGGCGCAAGCAATAAAGTCACCAAGAATGATACAACCCACACCAAATAGAATACTGCCGCTGGTAACCTGTAACCACCACATTTCAAAATAAGTCGTGCTCTTTTCGTATCAGTAATGTCATTTTCATAATACTTCAAAAATAGATGAAGACTAACAGTTGAGAACTAACATTTATAATAAATTAAAAGTAAAAAAAAAATTTTTTTAAAGAAGCTTTTATTTAAACGCGCTAAAAAGAATAAAATAAACTTTTCCTGAAAAACTTTTTTTACTATCAACTTATAACGTCATTACACAATTTATATGATATAAAAGCTCGTCGCGAAATTTAAGTACTCGTATTTACTTTATTAAGAATTTTTAAAAATTAAAATCAATCGGGTCAAGTTATTTATATTACTTGTTTATCTACTCAGGTAAATCTCGCGACAAGCTTTTATATCATATAAATTGTGTAATGACGTTATAAGTTGACAGTAAAAAAAGTTTTTAAGGAAAAGTTTATTTTATTCTTTTTAGCGCGTTTAAATAAAAGCTTGTTTTTAAAAAAGTTTTTTTACTTTTAATTTATTTTTTACTTTTTAGTTATCACTGGACAGGTTTTTCAGCCTGTTCATCTCATTCAACGCTGGTTCCCATCCCTGGTTTAGCTGAATCAATTCTCACAAAAAGGGTATTAGACAAAAAACACATTTTCTTTAAATCCGTAATATTTAAGCAATTTTTTTAATCTTCCTGAAGATCTTGGGTAATATTGTTCTAAAAACGAAAAAAAAAAGTTTCGTGAGGTTATCTTCATAAATGACGAAATTATTAAATGTTTAATTAAAATTTTGACTATTTTTTGAAAAATTTTAAGAAAAAAAGTTTTTGACATTTATTTTTTAAATGATTCTAAAATAGCAAAGCATGAGCTATTTTAGTATGGAATGTCGATTCATTTAATCAAAAAAAATAATTCATGCTCAGCAATTTAGACATCCTTTTCATAAAAACGTATCAATTTTGACTCATTTAAAAAAAAAATCTTAAAAACACAAATATTATTTTGTAAAAAAAATTGTAGTATCGTGGCGAAATAAATTATCTTTCCGATTCGGCAATTGTTTTTTGTCTGAGATTTTTAAAAAAAAGATTGCTGTTTTAAAAACGTCAAAACTCAAAAAAAAAATCCCTATTGGTTCTTTATTTTGCGTCGCCAAGCATAGCAGAATAAACAGCGCACAGGGATAAGACAATTATGTGCTTTAAGGTTTTTAGTTAATATCTTTCCAACTAATTGCAATATCGGAATATAAATGGTCAAAACATGCATTGTCATCCAATCTAAACGTGTATACAAAATTTCAGCTTAATGGGTTGAAGATATCAACTTCAAAATTGAGTTGCAAGATTCCACCCGAGCAAATTACATACATACATTGTAAGTTAAATAAAATTAACAGATTCTATCTGTAATTAAATTTAAGGACACATGTCATAGTGTGTGCTTAGATTACTGGTGATAAATTGAGGTATATTTAAATTTTTTTTAAAAACTCATTCATTTTAATATAAAATAATTTTTTTAATTGAAATTATATTGCATTTATGGATAATATTTTTCTCTTATTGTTTTCCTAGCGGATTTCTTTTTGATAGCTAAAATATATTAAAAAAATGATCTTTCCGATTCTGTAATTATTTTTTGTCTGAGTTTCATAGATTAAAGTTAGATAAATTTTTTAAAGAATTTCTACAATACTCCATCTCAGTTTAACTTGGCAGTGTTGAGAAAGTATACAATGAACCAATCTACTTGAAAAATAGCTCTACTTTTTTTGTTTTGAATTTAAATCCAAGAAAATAGATAGATATTTGTAAAAAAAAATTGCAGACGTTGTAGAAATTAGATTATTTTTAAGTTGTAGAAATTTAATTATTTTTTTAGACAAATTAATTAATACAGTCAATAGCGCAACGTAATGAAATTCCAGTTTGGCTGAAAACCTATTTTCTACTCCAAATTTGTCATTGTTGTAACAATAACATTATTACAACAATGCAGACTTAATGAAGTTGGCGCCCAAAACTTCATAACATTTTTAATTAATATTTTTAATTAATTGCAATATTGGAATATAAATGGTCAAAAGATGCATTGTCATCCAAACTAAACGTATATACAAAATTTCAGCTCAGTAAGTTGAAGATATCAACTTCAAAATGGAGTTGCAAGATTCCACCCGAACAAATTACATACACACATACATACGTACATTGTAAGTTAAATAAAAGCTTATAATAATTATTAAAATTTTATGTGTGCATTGTGTTCTGTCGCCAATAAAGCCTGTTTGGCGGGATTTGCGCTAGCGAAATGGAAAAGTTATAAGCAAATTATTGAATAAATAATTAGCAATAATTAATAAAATAAGCTATTGGGATAATAGCTTTTGTTGTTTAATATCCCTCCCCCCAAAAAATAAATAAATAAGCTATTAATAACAAATAATTAAATTTTACGTACTGTAAACATGAGATTATAATCAATGGAGAGAGAGAGAGAGAAGAAAAAGTCAAGGGCTATGGGGAAGAGTCCGGCCCCGTGGACCCCCACCCCCCTTTTATGTGCACCTTTGATCTTAGTAATGTATTGTAGATTGTGGCGAAAAATGTAATAGATGGCGCTCTCACTTTCCGTAAAAAGGAAAAATTTGTTTATTATAGTTTCAGTTCTCCCATTTAGTTCTGCTTTAGGTTTGCTGTAATCATGTAAATCGCAAACTAGGATCTAGGGATTGCAATATCAGACTAAAATTACAATATCGGTATTCGGTATTTCTTAGAAATTAATACCGAGATACCTGTTTTAATACCGGTATTCGAAATTTTAGATAAAGAAAGAAAACACCACAGATGTTTCTTTGTTTTACTTGCCAGTTTTATTAGAGTGTAAATATCACAAAAAATAATTTGTAACTTATAAATTGTAACATATATAGAATCAAAAACAAAAAAAAAAAGGGGATATCTTGTTTATTTCAATCACAAAAAAGTGCAAACATCACTATTCGCAGTCTGTGGTATTATTACAAATTTTTGAAGTGTTCTTAATGTTTTAAAAGTTAAATGTTTGAAAAATGTTCTTAAAAAACATAATACATCAATCGTACTGTCATTAAGCCTGAAACATAATTTTGTGCCAACATTACCAGTTGTCCAAAACGATCTTTCGGCATCTTCGCTAGTTGGTGGTACTGATAGCAATCCGCGATATACTTTTTCCAAGTTTTTACCTCTAAATCCCTCATCTTCAAATAAATCGATTTCTCGTCGGATGATTTTGGATAAAGCTGATTTCTGAACTGTATTTTGGTTTGTTGAATTTTTTTTAGTTATCGCTAATTTTAATTATTGTTCAAGGGACAAATCCTTTTCACTATTGACATTAGTGTTATCATCATCGTAGATAATTGTACCGAATTCTTTTGAATGTGGATTGCTTTGTGGGTAAAAAATATTAAGAATATTTAGTATATACAGGATCAAATTTGATTTGGTTAGTCTCTTGTGCCATCATATTCTTTTCATCATATAAATAATGAAATCAAACTGAAGTATTATCAAATGATTTCTTTTATGTTCTTCAAAAATATTCTTATTCATTATTATGAATTATTACTTATGAGTATATATATATATATAATGAATCTGAAAATTATTTTGAACCTAAAGTATGATACAATGTGAAAAACAAACTCACCAATTTAGGAAATATCGAAATATTACGCATTTCCTTCACGAGTAGAACCTTGGTTTCTCCATAACGAATATCAGACTACCAATCTAGTTCGAGTGCAGTATCGCTCTGAGCTGTAATAGGATAGTTTTGGCCTTGGCTGGTTCAAATATTTTATAGCTTTTCTTAATTGTAAGATGAAACTTTGTATTCACAGTCTAATTAATTTCGCCCGTTAGTTAGGCATTTTAGTAACAAGTGTTGATGGATGAAGGAAGGCAGATGAGCTTGGATATTTTATTCTTCTTTCAACGAGTTAGGAGTACTGTATTTACTTCTTTTTGACAGAGAAATAATTTATGTGTATATTTTTAAGTTTAAATTAATAGTCATTTATCCCGTTATATCTGGCAATGAAAACAATCAGATGATGGATTTAATGAGTTGCCTTAGAATTGTAGAAGCAGCTAGGAAAAGAAGAAGAAAAAAACAACGGCATGAGCGGAATAAAGACGTTTATATAATATTTTCATATTCTGAAATGGATCTAAAATTATTTCATTTATAATATATTTTAATCCTGATGCAATATTTAACATTATAACATAAAAATAAAAACATATACTATTTTGCTATGTTGTTGATCCCTGAACTTGTAGGAAACAATTTTAAAAATTTCTAGTAAATACCGAAAAACCGGCATTTAAACTTGTGAATACCGGTATTTCGAAACTGTACAAATGGCTCAAAATACCGGTATTCGGTATACCGGTGTTGCAATCCCTACTAGGATCTTTTGTTAATATTTTAGAATCAATAGGCAGAACTCACTAAGGAATTGTAAATATGTAAATAGAATGTCATAAAAGCATAAAAGTCACTGGTTGGTGGAATCATTAATTGAGAAGAATTTATTTAGTAGTAATTAGTTAGCATAGAAAACCACTGAACACACCCAGTTTAGTCAGATGCACTTCACAGGTAAAATATTATAATTAAAGAAGCATTTTTCATTACAAAAGAGATTTTTTTTAAAAATATCCTTTTTTCCCCTTCATTGTTTGTCAAAAAAAAAAGGGGGGGGGGGCATTTAAACAGTTTTTACTTCTAAAAGTTTTCTTAAAGCAATTTTATTGTATACTTTAAATTAACTGACACTAAATGTAAAAAAAATTATTTATCTCTATATGCTTTTTCAAAATCGCTGTTCCGAACATAATAGTCACCTTAGCAGAACCCCCCCCCCCCGCAAAAAAAATAGACAAATTGCAAATGAAACATTTTGGCAACAACAGACAAAAGAAAGTTAAATTTAATTCAAAACTTAGATCGCTGTTAAAATGCAAATTTAAATAATACTTGAGTTAAAAAATAAGTTATGTAAATCAAATATGTACACATTTTATTGCTTTGTTTCTGCAACTCTTTATTAAAACAAATCGAAAATTTGTTTGTACATAAATTTATCCTGCTAATTGTATGAAAATACTTTTCTAACAATTATCTAATTTTCGACAGGATAATGTTTTAGCATATTGAATTTCAGGATAAAGCTGGATTTCAATAGCGGAGTAGATTGATCATGTTGAAGCCCTCTAGCTGTCTGTCTATCACAAAAGGGTAGAATCGTTCCCGGAACTTATTAGTGGTCAGTGAAGCAATTCTTGACGACTGTCCAGTTCAGCCAGAAGGAATACGAGAGGTATTTATTAACATTTGAGAATAATGGAAAATGAAAGTGAAACTTTTAATTATTTGCATTTCTTATCATTGCTGTTTTGAAGAATATTATAAATGTGTATAACAGATTAAACTATTTAATGAAGTATTTTTATCACAAGCAAATAAAGAAATGGCAAATAGTGATTAGTTACATAAATCATTCAGAGTTGATAGACTGTTTTCTTAGTATGTAAGATTGGTGGCTGTTTTTTTAAAGATATTCTCACCAGATAAAAACAAAAGAAAAATATTTAAAAGTTATTTGAATACAGTTAGAATTACAGTTACCAAAAATAAATTACACATATTGCTAAATAGATCGGGGTTCGAAGATTTTAGGCAAATCACTTGCAATGAGCAAGACAGCATTTATTGTCGATGAACAATCCTTGAAATACAGCTGCTATATTCACAGAAAAAATCCCAGAAATACAGCAACTATATTCGTAGAAAAATTCCAGATGGTTTTCCTTTCTTTTACGGCGTTCAGACACAATTGTCAGCGTCTAAAACACAAGTATTTTTAAGAATTATTCGCAAGAATTCGCCCGTCCTATTCACAGCCAAAGTAATCACTAATCGCTCGACGACTCTTCAATGGTCAAGAGTCATTTTTTACTATTCTACGGTCGAAACAAGACTAACTCAGTTTCGACGAACGACTCCCTATTTATGGGGCTCACGGATTTTTCTCGAAAAATCCGCTTGCGTCATTGATCATAATACTAGAAGATTTCTCAAGAATTTCCGGAAGAATCCATAGGGTCACGAACTCGCCAAAAATGATGCCAACTCAGATCTATCATCAATATTTTGCCAAGTTTCCATTGAATCACCATTAAAATGTAAGGAACGGCATTTCTTGTGAATATTGCAATTTTAACATAAAGTGAATACAACATAGAGTAATATTAACGTATTACACATCCAGATATAAAATATTTACACTATTTTACAGACTCTTCATACTAAATTTTTAACAATATATAACTATTTAAAATTAATTTACTCCCTAACTGGGATTTACTTACGCAGTGCTACACAAATCTTTAGAGAATTAATGTTTGAGCAAGAAGGGAAAAAAATCTCAAAATCTTTGAATTCTTATTCTAGAAGAATTTTTACTGCTTAAATTTTGTAGCTCTTGGAATGGCATGTCTTAAAGTACATTTATTTTTTAACACCTTTTTATAAGCTTCACTTGTATGTAACGGAATATTCTTTAACCCTTTTAAAAGGTCAGAGTAATTCAAAGTTTTGCTCACTTGTCCAGGACCGATGACAATACAATAATTTCATAATTTGTTCTATTGTTCTAATCATGATCATCAGGATTAACTGTTTCCTATTTCCAGATCCCATCCCGGTTCTAGCAACCAATTTCAGATCACATTTCCAGATTAGGTGACTAATTCCAGATTTGGTTACTAAAAGATTAAGTTACAACTTACACTCAAGAGCCAAAACATTATGACCACCTGTCAATAACGAGTTGGCCCACCAGGTTTGGTGCGCAACACAGCTTCAACCCGCATGGATGCCACAAGTCCTTGGTAGATGGCCGGAGACAGATTGTACCAGATGTTTAATCAATGGTCACGACAATCCGAGATATTACGAATTGGTGATATTTGAACTCTGAGCTGCCGTCCCATGACATCCCAAATGTGCTCTATCGGATTGAGATCCAGTGAGTTCGGCGGTCAGGACATTAACTGGAATTCAGCATCATGTTCCTGTAACCACTCCAACACAATTTTAGCCTTGCGACACGGGGCGTTGTCCTGTTGGAACATTCCATTTCCAGCTGGAAAAACAGAGGCCATGTAAGGGTGCAACTGGTCCGCAATGATGTTCAGATACCCTGTAGCATTCATGGTCTGCACTACCACAACCACGGGTCCCAGCGACCCCCAAAGCATAATACGGCCACTACCGGCCTGTGTATGACCAACTGTACATTCAGGGAGTGACTGTTCGCCTGGAAGACGGCGTATCCTGACATGTCCATTGGCGTGATGAATAACAAACCATGATTCATCTGACCAGGCAACTCTCTCCCACTGATCCATGGACCAGTCGTATGCCCCATATCCAACGTAGCCCCATATGCTGCGTAGCCCCATATCCAACAGTGTCCGCTGGACAGTGTGCTCCGATACTATTCTACTTGGCCCTGCATTGTAATGGGATGTCAGCTGAGCCACTGTCTGGTTCCGGTTTTGCTTCCCCATGCGAGACAGTCTCCGACGACTTTTTTCTTTGATAGAGTGTGGACGTCCATCACCATGTCGTCTACTGCTGGTTTCACCGTCATTCATCCATTTTGCATAAGTACTAACAATTGTAGATCGCGAACAACCCACGAGTCGTGCAGTTTTGGAAATACTTGTTCCGAGCCTTCGAGCCATTACAATCTGCCCTCTATCAAAGTCGCTTAGATCAGCAGCCTTTCCCATCACACACAGAAGTAAGTGAAAGAATGATTCTTTAGACTCTCCAGCAGCAGTTAAATACCACTTCCACCTGATCACGTGCCTTCACGTCATCCAGACGAGTTCATTGCAAAATGCAGGGGTGATTATAATGTTTTGGCTCTTGAGTGTAGTTCAATTAACTATAAAAAGGGTTTTTTTTAGTTTTTTAAACTATAATTTATTATTAACTATAAATATTTTTCTTTTATTTACTTTTCAAATTCATAAATGAATACAGCTGTTCAGTCATGATGACTATTAGGCAAATTAACAACTCTTATATGAAAATACTAGTGTTACCAGTCCGCTTTCCTGGGTATTTCATGAAGTTAAGTGACTGTACATTGCTTTTATGTGATTCATATCCTAGTATTATGCTTTTGACTGCCTTCAAAAATATTCTTTTAGTCCTCGTCTCCTGATTGAGTACGGACAGGATTTGAATTACTAAAATGAAAGAATATTTATTTTTCACGCTCCTGCAACTGCACTTTCTTTTAATCAATTTCCGTAAAACCAGTTGTAATGCTTGTCGGTTCCTGCTTCTCTCTAATCCCCCTTGTCTACCGTCCGACTCGGCTAAATTTGTGGGAAGAACTGAATAATCAATCGATATAATTCACTCTAATTATTTTATTGACACAAAATATCAAGCAAGCGCAATAATAATCTTTTTCAGAATAATGATCCGTATGCAGAGCGCGAAGGTGAGACTCGTTAGCCTGGGAATAATATTACGGACCCTCAACTGATTCCACGATAAATTATACAAGCTCAATATCAACTACGCCGCGCGCTAATAGGCTAAACTTCTATTTAAATAAGGATCACGATACCTGTACTCTTGGGAAGTCCAACTGTTGAGACCTTGAAGGTAATCTTTAACTGGATTCGATCACATCTGACTGATCCTCTCTTGGAATTCTTCCAATGAGGCTTTTATTAACTTAGATTTACATTGAATAAACTCATGATCCTCCACTCACCAGCTTACTCTAAAACTCGAGAATACAGAATTTATATAATATACTTAATTTGCATAATCACGTTTTCTTCCTTCGGGCAAAAATATTTCCCCAGAAGAGTCCCCAAGGGTTTAGTCATAGACGCGTATAGATCCGTCACACAGTTTCTAGCGAATCTCTACTCAACAAACGAAACATGCTTGCCAAACTTTAGGTCTGTAGGACTAATAGTTCGAAAGCGGGATTTTTTTTATCTGTATGCCGTATAACCCTCTTTTGGGAGTCCATACCTGTAAAGCCCGTTCTCCGAATATATCTACTCAACATTAGTAACACGCCTGCCAAATTTAAGTCCGTAAGTTTAATATTGCAAAAACTAGAATATTTATCTATAATACCGCTTAAACCCTCACAACGCCCCTAGGAGTTGATTTTAGCAAAATCCCTTTGGTAGTGGATCTCTACTTCATGAAATTAACATGCCTGCCATACTTCAAGTCTGTGGATATAATAGCTCATAAATGGAAATATCTACACACAACGCCCCTTGGGGGTCGATTTTCGCAAAATCTTTTCTTAGCGGATCTCTACTCGACAAAAAAAAAACATTCTTACCAAATTTTAAGTCCCTAAGTATATTAGTTCCTGAAATCTCGTGATGAGTTAGTGAGACACCTTTCTCTTTGAAATATAAATATTTCCACTTTCCGAATTTTAAAAACTTAATATATTCAGAAAAAATATCACGGTGGTAGTTTTAAATATGTTTTGAAAACAAACAGGTAAATATATATGTTAACATGTAGATGATTAAACAAGAAAATATTTTCCAGTCAAGAGGAAAAAAGAAAGATATTCATATAAGTAAAATACCGCTTTTCCAATATGAATTCAGCCAAAAACAATATATTATTTCGCAAATAATACAACTACTGCTCTTTTTAAATATATTTATTCGCTGCTACAGAATTTTTCGTACTCACACATGCGATTCATTTAAATAAAATTCTTAATCCTCGATTCTAATTAGATTTCGCTTTTTCAGAAACGTAAAACAGTTTTTCCCTCTGCAACAAAGAATCTGCGTTTGTTCTTTCATAGAATTACATTATTTGTTCTTTTATCCCGTTTAAAATGCAGGCAGTTTTCTTTAATCGTGTTTTACTATACTGAATTTAAAACGCCATTGAAATTAAAGTAATCCTTAGCTAGAATAATCTTCGTTTATCTTCCGCTATTGTTTGTTCAAGAACTTTAATAAAGTAAGTTCAAATGTTAGGTTTATATAAAATAAAATGTGAAGAATATAAAATTTTCTTCTGGGAAATAATAAATTAACCCTTTGAGATGTGCTGGTTTCATAGAGAGAGTTCATAAGTTTTTTGTCCACGCATAAAAATTGGAGCAATTTAATAAAAATTACTGGAGATGGTCTTTTTCTGTAAGGTGACTGACTAAATGTAAAATCACGATTTGCAAAAGCGTATAAATGAATACTTTTTTATATATATTTAGTGTCACTAGGATTAGAAAATACGTATAAGACTATTTTCAAAATATCATTATACAATAAAAATAATGCAATATTTTTGGCAACAAATGGAGAATGACATATCTCCGAGACATTCTCCTATTACGAAAAGGCTTCTATAGTCGTGGTCCCGAATTCATGGTACAAACTTTAAGGGTAGATACAGGACATTGTAACAATAATGTATCGCACAGGAATGTAGGAGCGCAAGTGACGCGGTGAGGATGAAACAGAGGAAATAAAAGAAAAGAGAAATGGAGTTCTCGGTTGATTGTGTTGCCGATAGGAGGCAGTAGATGTCTATCCACCGTTCAGCAGCAAGCATCTCAGTAGGAAAAAGCGCCATTCATAATTGTGTCGATGTCTACGATGGGAGACTTCACGTATGCCGAAAATGCAGACATGCGTTGCATTCCCGACCATGCAAATGGTAACAGCAGAGTAGCGTTACGAATGTATCATGCGCAGTTTCCTGGTCGACGAATGCCTGATTACGGAATTTTTCAGAGGTTACATCGTCAACTTCGTGAAGCACGTTCGTTCCACGTCACTAGGCATGATGCTGGTGGACAAAGAACTGCGCGCAGTCCAAGCCTGGAAGAAAGCATTTTGAATGTTGTGGCTGATTGACTAGAGTCAAGTACAAGAGCTGTTGCTCATCACTTAAGTGTGAGTCATCAGACCATTTGTAGAGTGTTAACCGAAAATCGCTTACACCTCTTCTATTTTTAGTGAGTACAAGCTTTGAATCCAGCAGACTGTGTTCTCCGACTACTAGTGGGTAGTACAGCAATGTGCGCCGCAGCCGAATTTCATAGCTCATGTACTGAACAGTTATTGTAAACATTATACTTTTCAACGACGCTTTCAATAAGCATGTTGTCTTTCCTTTCGACTTTTATTTTTTGTGTTTGTGTCGCATCGCGTCACTTGCACACCCATACATTCCTATACAATAAATGATTTTTACAATTTCCTGTACTTACCCTTAAAGATTGTACCATGAGTTCGGGCCCACAATATACGTGAATTTCAATTAATCCTCTGGGGTATTTTTTGGGCCAGCAAAATTCACCAATCTTCTCCTAAAGAAGGAAACGTGATATACAATTTAAGTTTATTATATACATTCCTAGTTCACGAGTTAAGGAGTTAGTGAATTAGAAGTGAAGATAATAGTTATTGGAAAGTTAGAAGTTTAGTTAACTAGAGGTGACAAGAAAGATTCAAGATAAAGATTGACTTGTAAAAGATTACTGTCAGGAAGAGAAAGTTAATTTCAATTGATTAGAAGACTGCCTAAAGTCAGATACTGTCAACTTCATATTACGTGGATATTTAAAGTGTTAAAGTCGCTAAGCGAACATTAAGTACATATCTGCTGTGTAAAGTAATATTAGGGAAGAACCTTTAATATAAAGAAGTTATTTAAGGTATCCAACTACCCTAAAACTGTGAAATTTGCCAAAAATTGACAAACTTTTTTGATGATTTTATTTTATGGGCCATCTTATTAGGGTTATAAAAATACCAAGTTTATCATTTTCCGTCTACTGGAACAAAAACTAATAGTGTTTTAGTAAAAGCAGATGCCATTACTTTAACCAAGATGTCATGCTTTAAAACGCGATTTACTCGAAATATGATTTTTTGAAACTAATCAAACGGGTCAGCGATTGCTAAAAAAGTTTTGAACATAATTAACTGAAATTTTTTCTGTAAACTCTGTATAATAGTAGAATTTTTTTAACCTTCAGATTTATCAATCACTGTTTTATTACAAAATTTACAGTCTCTTATGTGAATATAATCACTGTCTTTTTAAGCATTTTCGTATAGTAACCGAGATAAAATACTCTAGTTTTTGTAAAAAAGAAAATATCTCTTATCCTGAAGGTCATTTCAAAATTGAGTAATACAGCAACACATTAGATTGAAAAAACTGAAAATTTGTTGATAAACCTTTGGTGCAGAATGGACCGCGTTTATGCTATTTTTTGTCAATTTTTACCTTTTATCCCCCAGTTTAGTAATAATAATTTCTTTTTCTCTTCTTAATTTTAGCACATTTATCTTAAAATGCACTTAAACAAATCTAAAAAAATCCCCATATCTCCTTTTTTTTAAAAAAAAAAAAAGTTGTCGCAACCAGTCGGATACCAATGTATTCTCCTCAATCGCGACTCTCGTCTCTTCCTTCTGTTGCCTGACTGAATTATCCTATTTATAGTGTTAAATTGATTTGTGTTTGAGTCCATTATAGTGATAAATAAAATAATTTTAATTATCATGTCGAATGATCCTTTAATTCCTTCCACGCCTTTAGCTGGGTCACAGGGTAGAAGGGAATTAGGTTTGTTTCAACCCTGTATAGCTTCTATAGCTATATCTTGCCAAGGCTAGGTATAGAAGACTAGCTTGAACTAGGATTTTTGAAATACATAATTTAGGAATGAATTTTCAAAATTTTGTTGATTAATTTCGTATAATTGTTGCTTGAAATGATGGATATAAAATGCAATTTTGATATTTGCAAGGAAATTTTTTTAGTGTTATTTCCGTAAAAAGCGAATTTCATCATTGACATTTATCACAAATCATAATGGAAAAGAATTCACAAAACACTTTACACAAGTTTTAAATAAAAAAAAACTATGTCAGAAAGCAAACAGAAGTTAATTTATTTATACAGTTATAACTTCAGAACTATTTTTTAAATGAAAATAATTATCTGGGCGTATAAAAATAGTCGATCCTTATCTTCTCGAAAGACCCTATCGAAAAATCTACACCCTTTAATTATTGCATCATCATGTTAAGAATATTTTCTTCTTCATCAAAGTTTTAAAATGAACATCGAAAACATACTTCCTGTGGAATATTTCCAAGGACTTCTAATGGTTCATTCGTCTCATCATTGAATATTCCATCAATATCACTCCGGCCGTAATAGAAAATTATCGAGAAGCGGCTTCTATCACAATGAAGTTTGGGGAGAACAGCTGGCTTATCCCATATCATTACTCATCATAGACATCCCGCATCATTACTCATCATAGACAGCTTTTGCAAAAATGTAGAATAAAAGTCAGTAAACAACAACAAAAAGATTGAAAGAATAAATATACAACAAACCGTGCGGTAGTATGAGTTTAATAATTCTCTAAGGTTATAATCATTATTCATGCGAATTATGAATATATTGTTTTCAATCTATATTTTAATGAATGTTTTGTAATCATTTTCCAATTCATGATTCAACGCTGATATCCTAACATACGAAGAAGGGTTTCTTTACTAGTTATTATAATTTAGTGGTTATTTTTGTATAACGTATATGATTTAGAAAGCAATACATACATGTTTATATACAAGTGTATATTTTTAAAAATAAATAACACGTAATTTATGTTTGTTATTGTGATAAAAGGAAGCTTTAATTTTAAAAATATTTACAAAAATATAGACGTGCAATAAAAGATGTAACAAAAAATAGCATTAGAGTATTAAAAATCTTTATGCCTATCTTTCTCTATATATGAGAAAAGAGACTCACTTACTCACTTTCTCATCTCGAGATCTCTACAACAATTGTACTTGAAATTTGGTAAACATGTTTCTTTTGCTAAGTAGGATTCTCTGAGAACTGATTTTGAGAAAACAGACTTCCAATGGGGGGGGGGGGAAGGTTGAGAGGTTAAGGAAGATTAAGATGAAACTTCTTGATCTTAAGCTATTAGACCTACAGATTTGAAATTTGACAAACATCTTTCTTTTGTTGAGTAGAGATCTGCTAAGAACAGATTTTGTGATAATGACTTACAAGGGGGTGTTCGGGAATGTTACGGGTATGTATATGTATAAGTTTCGTATTTTTGAACTATTATACTTATAGACTTTAAATTAGGCAAACTTACATCTGTTGAATAGTGATTCTCTAGGAATGGATTTTGCGGAATTCAACTTCCAAAGGGGTTTAAAAGGGGTTACAGGGATGTTACAGTAGAGATTGGTCAAAAAAGTTTATGCGCTAATCGATTGTTACTAGAAAGGTTTTGGGGAAGTAAAATGTAAAAAAAAAAACTTCTATTTTTGAAACTCAAGCCCTGTACTTTTTAACTCAAGACATGGGAGTTTTGAAAGCTTACGTCTAGGACTTACACACCTCTCAATCACTAAAAAATTGTGTATGGTCATACGACATCATGAAATACTTAGAAAAGTGGACAACACCTCAATTTTTGGAAAAACCCTTTATAAAAATAAGTAATTGTTTATAATGTGTAGCATCTAATAAATTTTCAACTGACTTATACAAGTTAATTAATAAGTATGAAAATTATTCAAAATTTTTTATATAAGTACCAGAAAAAATCTATTTAAAGAAAATATTCATCCCATGCGTAATTTTTTGAATTTCATACTTCTATAAGATATCATCTGCATTTGTAAGAAGTGCATTGAGAATCTGTACCCTTTTTTTAGGTATGACAGACTTGTACAAGAAAATTGCGGTTGTATCAGAATAACGATTTATTTATAAAATCTTATTTCATCTAACCAGAACTTTTCTTCCAAAGACAAAGGAAGAGTTAAATTTGCTTAGTAATGCTTACAAAATCAAATGAAAAATATTAATTTACATTCTAATAAAATATTGAATATTTTAAAAATATTTTATAAAATGTATAAAAGGTGAGATATGGAATGGTTGATACTTTGTTAATCTATTTTGCAATTCAATTACTTCCAGACGTGGCTTAGTATACCAATATTTAATAGATTAAAACAAAACAAATTTTGAAAGAAAGATTTTAGGTCTAGTAATTCTATCACATGTTTAATTATGTTGTATTTACTAAAAGTTACAATATAAATCTGATTAGAATATAATAAGGCATATTGTTATTGTGTCCTTCCCGAAGGGAAGGAATGAAAGTTGCCAGAGCCTATGAGACAGGTTGAACTTCTTAACGATAGATGGCGACACCACCTATCTCCACCTCCACAATTTTGGCATGAAACTGAAGGGGAGTGAAGTATTCGCTAGCCCCCTGCACTCGTAGTTTCTGTTGAGACCACCCACAAGACTTTCGGACCCACTGATTTATCGAGCACGTACTCCGTGTGTACTCGGTGGTATTTAGTGGCATCTTGCATCGAACCCAGGGCCTCCGGTCTGGAGTCCGATGCTCTAACCACTAGGCTACCCACGGCCCCTAATAAGGCATATTAATTTATTTATATAAAACCGTAATGATGCTAAAAGAATTTATAAAATTTCAATTGAAAAAGAAAGCTTCGCCAAATTAACGGTGCGAAAGTTAAGATGTTTTTCCCTGAAGGTATGAAGGTTTCCGAGTTTATTTTTGTTAAAATGCGTTCTTAACGCCAGCTTGAGAATGGGGTCATTTTTCCTACATATAACACATTGTTAACTAACTTTTGAGTTTTAAACACTAATATCTATTTTAGTACAAAATGTAGCATTAGTTTATTATATTTAGCTTCATAAAAAATATGCACATTTAAAAAAAGTATATTTTTCCTGCCATGATTACAATTAATTTGCATAAAGTACGACTGGTGCTGTCACGACTTCCTTTAAATTAAATAAATATTTACTTTCCATTTACGGAATTTACCGTTTATTGTTATTTTTCTTTAAACCACGCCACACTATTTACATTTATTTACAATTATATAAATGACATAGGAAAACTGCCGGCATCTTCTTCGCCATGTGCATGCACAAGTCTACGTTTTCTTCTCCGTCCTCTTCGCTCAATGGTAAAACCCAGTTCCATAGCTATTCCTAATTTATAGTGCGCTACGTGCCAAGCCTCCAGTCAAGTTTTATTGTACTACAAGCCAAGACTTCACACTCACAGTAAAGCTTTTACAGTGCTTTACATATCGTCGACCTAATTAGCAGAATGCGTAACTCCACAAAGGAACTAATGAGTACACTGTAACACAGAATTGTATTCTTACTTTTATCTTCTACATGTTTACTCTGAATGATAGTTTCTGAGCTTCGAATAAATAATAATTCACTTAAACATATATTTTCTATAGTTACAGACCAACTCAAAACGCATTTTTTCCGATTTGATTGCACTTGCGTAATTGTGTATATATACATCAGTACATGGTAGACATACTTCTATGCAGTAACATATCCTGTTAAATGATGCTTTGCATCAGTGGTCTTCAAGCTTTTTCAACTCATGGAACCCCTGGAACTAGAAGGTGTTTTCGTGGAACCCCTAGAACGAGAAAGTAGTTTCGGGGAATCCCTAGAACGACAAAGTAGTTTCGTGGAGCCCCTAGAAATAGAAAGTAGTTTCGAGGAACTCTTAGAACTAGAAAGTAGTTTCTTGGAGCCCCTAGAACTATAAAATAGTTTCGTGGAGCCCCTAGAAAAAGAAAGTACACTCATGTCCATAAATTAAGGATAATGAAGTAAAGGCAAAAAAAGAGACAGAAGCAAACAAATTTGACTTATTTGTAAAGTCTATTTAATAAACAAAAGGTAAAGAGCAAAAAAGATGCTATATGTTTGACATAATTAATAAAAATTGAGATTTTTACACCCTGGAGCAAATTTCAAAAAAGAACCTATTTACAAAAAACAGTATAACATGGTTAGTATGATGGTTAATACGGAGTATGTCTCCCGGACGATGCAATGCAGGCCTTACAACGCCTACGCATGCTGAGTATCAAATTATCAATCTGATCTTGGGGAATATTACACCACTCAGCAAGCAATTCCCTCCGAAGTTCCGGTAGACAGGAGGGAGGGGGTTGACGGGCTGCATTTCGTCGGCCAAGCATATCCCACACATGCTCTATTGGATTCAAGTCTGGTGAGTATGCTGGCCAATCCATACGGGTGATATCCTCCGATTGAAGGCATTCGTCTACAATGTTTGTACGGTGAGGACGGGCATTGTCATCCATAAACAGAAATTCAGCCCCCATGGCGCCCCGAAACAAACGTACATGTTGTTCCAGAATGACATCCCGATAGATGTGGCCTGTCATCGTTACACTCTAAACATGCAGGTCAGTTCTGGAACCAAGAATAATTCTTACTCAAACGAGCCATCCTGCACCACCGTAACGGTGTCGTTCAATGGTTTTCTCTTGGTGGTAACGGGTACCTGGCGCTCCCCATATGAAAGTCCGGCGACAATCAGACTGCAAACTAAAACTGGACTCGTCGGAAAACATCACACAAGACCACTGTTGCAATGTCCACAATACATGCTCTCTACTCCAGGTTAATCGCAGACGACAGTGAGTTGCGGTAAGGGAACACATCTGACAGGCCTACGAGTATATAGATCAATGTGCCCTAAGCGTCTGTACACGGTCTGCCTTGAAACTGTCGTACCGGTAGCTGAAGAGAGCTGACGAGACAGGTCTGATGCTGTGCCCGTCTGTTTCTTTTGGCAGTAACTGCCAAATACCGGTCTTCATTCGGCGTTGTAACTCGGGGGTGACCTGTGCTGTAACATCTACTCACATTACCATCCTCTTGGAATCGTTGCCAAAGCCCGGAGATGACACTCTAGGCGATTCCAAGTTCCTCGGATACTTCCAGCTGGGTACGTCCACATTCCAGTCGTCCGATAATTCTACCACGTAAAAAATGATCCAAATGCTTCCTTTGTGCATAACTATGCGGTTATTGCACTGAAAGGCTTTTAAAGCGCTTGTGAACAATTTTACTTCTTTGCCACCCTTTATATACCCCTCTCTTACACTCTCGTCATTGTGACGTACTATCCGCGCCATCTGGTGGTTTCCTGTAATTTGCATATTCTTCTTCAAGATGTGTGTGATAATTCTACAGGTGAAATTTTTATTTTAGATTTCAATTTCTGTGTGATTCTGAATTATCCTTAATTTATGGACATGAGTGTAGTTGCTGGGTGATTACTTTCATCCGTTTATGCTGTTCTGTTATCCGTACGATAATTGAGTTTTCCAGTAAGTCAACTGTAACTCTCACAAATCCCAGTTGGGTACTGGCTGGTTGGATGAGTTTTTCTGTCATAAATTAGACACCTAGAAGCCCAGACTTAAATCCTATCGAGCACATTGGGATGATTTGGAACAAGGCATGAAAGGCCATCACACAGCACCAATGAATCTTATTGAATTATAGACAACTTAAGCCAATATTTGGCAAGTCATTCCATAGAACCGGGTTGGTCATTACGTCGACCGAGATCGACCGGTGGACCGCCAAGACATTTTGAAGTGACCGCCTGAAGATTTTAGAAGTTAGTAATTATATACGGAAAACTCAAGATTTGCTGATAATACACAGAATAAATCTTCTATTGACTATAACAAGAAAAACTAACTTTAGATAAAAATGCTTTATTTTTTAATGTATTTTGAAGTGTTTCATAATAAGTGCATCATGATATAATTATATTTGTGGCTATTATTATTAACTTTATATTTTGCGCTTTGCTTTAAACGCGGTTTTAAATGTTTTTTTTTTTACTTTAGTTCTGTAGGAAATACATATTCCGTATTTATTATTAAGTTATAGTAATAACATTTTCCTTACTTTATCAAACCTACGACAATGGGCAATAGCACACACAAGGATTTTTCAGCGGAGGGGTGGTCGAATGTCTATCATTCTCGTATCATACCCCAATACGTAGTCAAACATTTTTATTTTTTTTTTTATTTTCTCGATTGTCGGGAGCAAAAAACAACAAAAAATAAATTACCGAGTAAATAATTAACATTAATTAATAAAAAATTACTAATAACACATACCTAATTACATTTTACGTATTATATACATGGGATTTTATAATGAATCGGGAAGAAAATCGGGGCTATTTTGTTGCTTAAAATAAGGAATATTCAATTTCCACAAAAAAAAATTAATTTTGTTATAAATTTAAAGTAGAGTGTGTGTAGAGAGGGAAACTATTTTAAGTTAGTTATTCTAATTGTGATATCAAATGGTCTAAAATTAAAGCGACTATGAAAATAAAATGCAAGTATATTTATTAAAAGGGTAATTTTTTAAAGAATCAATTTTTGTATAATTTAAAATTATTCAATTAAAATTATTTAATTATTTAATTTTCTGTAAATTTTAAAATATTAAGTAATTAATCATCAATACAAAAGTATTAGTTATAATTCTTTTTAAATTACAAGTAACCTGTACGTAAAAAGGGTATTTGAAACTCATTACATACAAAGTTATGCTAAAAAGAATCCTTATTTCCCCCATTATATAAATTGGTATTCATAGTTAAAGACAACTAACAAATAGCAATTTTACCTATTTGTCACATGGATACATATATCAATAACACTTTTTCCTAATAGATCCTTCATTGTCACATCAAACTACTTCTAATCAAATAGAATATTAAAATTTCAAATTTCGATTTAGTTAAAATAAATATATTTCAATATTACAATTATATAAATCTTCATATTAAATCAGATAAGATTTTACAAAATTAAAATTCGAAAAGTTTTCAAATCTTTGCATCGGTATGTGTTGACTTAGATCTCTTTTATTTCTGTGATTCTATTTTAGAGAGAGAAGGAACTGAACCTTACCATTTGTAATACATCTTCAGTGCAGATTATCATGTTATTAAACCAAAAATAGAAATAAAAAGTTCAGTATGTCTCGGTATATATAGTGCGCAACTATACTTTTAACTCCCTTTTTTAAAAATTTTAGGTATATTTACTTTTTAATGCGTACCTGTTTGAACACCCTTTTATAAGCTTCACTTGTATTTAACGGAATCTTTGAACTCAATTTTTACCCACTTTAAAAAGTCAGATTAATTCGAAATTTTACTCACTTGTCCAGGAACGATTACAATACAATAATTTTGTTCCAATGTCCTGGCCAGGATCATCAGGGTTAACGATTTCCCATTTTCAGATACCATCCCGCATCTGGCGACTAATTTCAGATCCCATTGCCAGATTTGACGACTAATTCCAGAGACTAAAAGATTAAGTTACAACTTAGTTTGATTAAATATAAAAATGTGTTTTTCAGTTTTTTTAAACTATAATTTATTTACCCCCCCCCCCCCCCATATTAAATGTGCATGTGCAATGCTCTTATCTATTGAAGTCATTTATTCACAGAATATTATCAGGCTTTTGAACAATGGTATACCTTTAGAGCTAAAAGTCTAAAGCTAAAAAACAGCTGTTACAAGGATGTGAGGGAAAAAATATTTACAGAAGGAGGCCAAATGCGCCACGCATGTCTAGAAATAGTTTGTAAATTTATAATAAAAGCAGCTAATGAGAAACTAATCCTGACATAATTTTAAAAGATCCTTGAAAAATGTAGTGCATCTTACAATCTAGATGAAACGGAAAATAAATAAGACAGCGGAAGTAGGACAAATTGTTCATAACCTTATTTATCAATATAATATGATTAATAAAACCTGATAGAAGTTCCTCGATGTAAGCGTTTGTTAAAATTCCATTGAATTTCCTTACGCTCTAATTGGGAAGAAAAGAAACCATAGGCATCGATGCAATTTATGCTTAGGAATAAGATACTTAAAAAGTTAAATTTTTACTTCTCCATTTAATAATGCTTGAGCTACCTTCCCTTTAACCTTAAAAAATTGAAGTCAAACTGTAGATAAATACAAACAGAAAAAGTCCCCTTATGTCAGAGTTTCTCAAACAGTGGGGTGCGCTCCCCTAGGAGGATGTGATAACCCAACGAGGGAGTGCTGGTTATATATATGTTTTATATTGAAAAGTCGAAAATAAAACATTATTAATTTACTGAAAGGAAGTAAAATAAAACACATTCTGACAAAATAACAAATGAAATACGCATTTATACTGATATAATATTTTAATAAATGTATCAGTATTGCTCACACAATAAATTTGATAATTAAGTTAACAATACCAAGATAAGAAGAGGTTGAATAATTACCAGTGACTCCATGGGTTATTTATATATAAAATTATATACAAAAACTAATACTTATCTTGATAATTTCTAAGATTTGTAATTAAATTTTTGCTGTAGATTTACGCTTCAAAGTACAATATTATTGAATTCTATACATTGTTATTGTTTTGATAGGGAAAGGGGGGTGCGCGCAGAAAATTATGACTGAAAATTGGGTCACTAGTATTGAAAGTTTGAGAAGCACTACTATATGTTTATAGTCTCCTATAACACAATGGAACATAAATAAAAACATAGTTTTTATACTATTTTTAATGATAAAAGTAATCGATTATTTTATGAATAAGAAGTGCTGCCTCATTATTTATCCATAGCTCACTGCAGCAGAGTCTTTTAACTTTACATGTTAAAGCGAAAAACGCTTATATTTCTATAAGCGGATTATAAGCGGATATATAGGCTGTAATGCTGAAAAGTTACGCTAGCGTTGTTGATCTTTTCTTACCTAACAAACTATTCTAAATTAAATAGTTTTATTTCGTTCAGACGTAGACAGTCTTAAAACAATGCTTGTAAGTTTCATAAGTTACGGTTAATATCTGCTCCGTAATATTTTCCCAGACACACAATTTCCAACCACCACAAGTTACAACTTGTCGACGTCGATATTTGTCGACATAAAGGCCATTCGGGACAAGCTCCAGAAAGTTAATGATTGAGCCTTTAGCGTGATGCGGAACGTTACTGCAAAGTGAGGTAATGAATACAAATAAGAATGAATGGGAGAGGAAACAAAAGCCTTTTGGTGAAGGTGTATCAAACTATAGACACATTAATGAAAATATGACCCACAGGTAACAATAATTGAAGGGAAGAAGCGTGGCAAGAAGAATTAGTGTTGTCCCAGATTATTGAAGGTATTATTTATGAAAAATGGCTGCTCTTCCAACACATGACAGGTGTTGACTCTTCCAGAGTTTATCCGCATTTTTGGAGGCATTTGACACTTTTCCTTTACATAAAAAATGACCCATTACTTTTAATTTAAAAACTAGAAAGTAGAAAGTTTTCGAATATTCTGTAGCCAGATAGCTAAACATTTTGTAGGCCTTAATTTGTTTGAATAAATAAATTATCGTATTTTTCGAACCATAAGACACATTCCAATATTATGAGGTGAAAAGAATGTATTATTATGTCTAGGAAATTTATAATTTCATCTATAAAAGAAACAATCAAGTGGCGTTATAGATAATTTTTTTTTCCATTTTTAATTTATTAGACTCACAGCGTTTAAATTTGGTTCGCAGATTAATTTCATTGAGTACAGTTCCCAAAATGGGGTTTGTAAAAACAGACTCCCAAGTAGCGTTGCGGATAATTATTCCCATTTTTAAACTATTAGACGTACAATCTTGAAATATGGTAAGAAAATTCCTTTCGTGGAGTAGAGAACCGCTACAAAATTGGTTTCGTGAAAATCAACCCTCAAGTTTCATTTCGGGGAATTAAGGGGCGTAATAGATAAATACTTCTGTTTTTAAGCTATTAGATCTACCTGCATGAAAATTGGTAGGCATGTTCCTTTAATGGAATGGAGTTTTTCTGACAAAGAGTAAAACAAAAATTGACCTCTAAGGAAGTTTGTGGGAGGTCAAGGGGAATTATAGAAAAAAATTACTGTTTTTGAATTGTTTGACCCACATACTTCAAATTGGTTAAGAACGTTTTTTTTTTTTTTTTTTTTTTTTTGTTGTTGTTGAATAAGGATCTACTAAGAATGTATATATATTATTTTTAGGGAAATCAACTCCTGTGGGAGCAAGGGGTTACTGAGACGTATATATTGACAAAAAATCCTTTTTTTCGGACTACAAGGACTATAATAATGGAAATTGGTTTTCATTTTTCTTTTGTTGAATTGAAATCCGCTAGGAACGGTTATTTTGGAGAACGATTCTGAACGAGATTACAGGGGTATTGATAGTAAAAGTTTCGTTTTCGCTCTATTAGATTTAGACTTGAAATTTGGCTTGCATGTTTATTTTACAGTGTAGAGATCCACCGAAAATTGGGTTTGCGGAAATCCACTTGATTATAGAGTTATGAAAGTGCAAACATCATTCTATATTTCGATTTTAGAGATTATTAGAAAATACAAATTAGAAGTTCTTTCCTTTTTTTTTTTATCAAGAGGCGAGAGTTGCAGGTATAAGTATATTTTTCAATACAATCGAATTCTTAATGCTAGGACTTAGATATTAATAATTTATGTATATATTATATAAACAGTATATATTTACAAAACATCATGAAATACCCAGAAAAGCGGGTGGCTAGTAAATATAAAGAGAAAGAGCGTGTGTGTGCTAATAGTAGAAAGTGAAAAAATAGGGCTAAGAGGGGGGGATTCTACAAAATAAATTGCCCTTCTTTTGATGATGTGATGTATTAATTTTAATAATGTGTTGTAACATTTATTGAACTTCTCTGATATCTGTAATACAGTTAAGATTCGTATTTTAATGTTGCCTACGGATATTGAAAAGCACTCCAATTTTAAGGGTATATTTCTGTATAAAAAAAGTGCGTCTCATAGCCTGAAAAATATTGAACTAAAAATTTATAGCCGCTCAAGATAAAATGGTTATAGAATCCCAGTACAATGTATCCTTATGCATAGTAATCAATATTCATGGAACACGCAGGTTGAATAAAACAATACATTTGCGATATTATTAGAATAAAAAAATATTAACTATTAAAACACAATTTTAAGGGAAAATACAAATTCCATTTTTGTTGCTTTACACTTCACGTCAAATTCTTTACAGTTTAACATAGTAATTTGGAAACAGATAACTAAACAAAATATGTTCTTAGCTAATAGTAACTTAATATAAGGAAATAATTTATCAATAAATTTTCTTAAATAAAATGCTGAATTTTTTATTTATGTTTATTATGATAACTTATGAGACAAAGAGCTTCTAAAATTCTTAATATCAAGCAATGTGAAAAGAGTTAGTATCTCTTTTATAAGTTATTTTGATATAGAAATAAAATAAAATGAATAAATTTCCGCAATAACCTTTAACCAACAAAGATTCAGCTCTACTTTTCTTCATAAATTATTTTATAGAATTTGATTTGAGTATAAAAATAAATTTGATTTAATAAGATCTTATATATATTGAAGTAATTTTTACTGAGCACAATCATTTCGAACAGAATTAAAAAAAACAAAAAAAAAACAAGTCATGAATTTAAGTTAAAATGAGTCAACTTTTAGTTGCTTAGAAGATTTTGATTCGATTTGAAGAGCATAGTTCATTTATAGAAAAAAAATATATGATACATGCAACTATAATTAATATATTGATTTACACTAACCTCACACTTGAAGGAATATACAAGATCTATATACGGGCAATGGGCCTCATATTTTTGTACCATGGTCAAACGACGAAGGTAACATCTGGATTGATACACTTCATTCATATTCATGTTATTCCAACTTAGTCTTCGACAGTAGGATTAGTGTAGTAGAACAATTTTAATAATTATATGTCTGGAAATTGATGTAAAAATGTATTCTGGAGAATTATACTGAATAAGCTTATGTTGTGGAACCAAATGGAATGGGATATTTATCATTGGTGAAGCGCATTTACATTGTTCCTTCTGAATTAGGAAATAAAATATAAAAAGACAATTGCCGTATTTACTTGAATCTAAGCTGCACTGTTTTTCCAGTGTTAATGCTACTGAAAATCGGATGTGGCTTAGAGTCGTAAACAAGACATTTGTTGGATGGGGGGGAATTGAGTTCTTACCCCTTTTAAAAGGGAAAAAAATGTAACAGTCCATTCTCATCACTTCCATCGATGACTTATCCCATTCCGCAGCTTATCCCAGCATTCAATCTATCCTATACATCGTTGTCTGCTCGTATTTAGGATTTTTTTTTTGTATACGCTTTCTTTTAATCACACACCTAAACATTAAAGACTTCGGTAATAGCATCAGAACAGGTTCACTGTGATACAAGTATGAAAAGTAAGGCAATTATTTTTGCAGATAAAAATGAAAATTTGACATGGATGAAACAAATATACGTTGATGGCGTAAGCAAAATGACATAATTTTTGCTTGTAAATGTTTAACAGTCTTTAATAAATCTCTTACATTCTTCTATAATAAATGGCGTGTCATTTTGGAAACATGATACGGTTTTAGTAAATATAGGTTCATGTATATATTTGAGAGTTTTTAAAACTGGTAAAATAAATTACTTATTAACTTATTATTATTTTTCATTAAAATTAATTTTTTAAATTTTTTTAACTATTGAATATAAATGAACCTTTTACAATTTTTCTAAATGTTTTCCCCAAAACGTGTAGAAAATCGGGGAAGCGGCTCAGAATCGAAGCCAACATTTTTTCACAAAAACATGCTGTTAATTTGGGGTGATGCTTAGAATCCATGTCGGCTTAGATTCGAGTAAATACGGTAGTATAGTAATTATCTTTAAATTGAAAATTTTTGATGTGTAACATCTTTCCTCTCGATTGCTGGAGATTTGTGGGAGTGATTTCGTGAAAAGGGACGGAAATGCGTAACAGGAAGTTGGGGAAGTGCGCGCTATTCAGTGAAGTGAAGTTTTTTCTCCTTCATTCGGGAGGGCTCCGCGCCCATCCACCCCCCTCCATGCGGTCTAGGCTTCTTTGGGATCTTTGTTTTTGTTTTCTCACTTTAGGATCAGAGAAGAAGCTAAGTCCTTTAGGCAGAGACGTGGATAAACAATGACGAACGTGTTTCGATACCTGACTTCGATTGCTGCGTACAATTTAAACGACCGGGCCACAGAGCAGCTGGTGTTGCGATCTATCGTAAACAGAACAACTCACATGTTGTGGCTCGACATATGGATATTACTTATCGTCAAACAAGTGGACTGGGTATTGTTAGTCAAGATATTGGGACATATGTGCGACAAAATGCTTATTTGAAAATGGACAAACAGTGATTTCGGTGGTCGTATACATTTCTCCGAATCAAACGGTTCAAAAAATTAAAGATTTCCTGCATTTTTTACTTTTATCATATACCGAAGGTGGTTCTGCTCTTTTTTTTTAAAAACTATCACTCGCTTCCCATGATTTTGAGTGGTGATTTTAAAATTAACTTCAGTTTGCTAGAAGCCGAGCCACTCATAGCTTTTTTGAATGATGAACTCAAGCTCGAAATCAACACAAATCGAAATGTTTCGACAACTAACAGTGGTACTGTTATTGACGCTATTTTTCAACGGTTTTTAAATACTTTGAAAACACAAGTATATGTGTCATATTTTAGTTATCATAAATTATCATTACCGCTCTTCCCCAAATTGAACAAGAATAATTATTTTTGATAAAAAAATTGCATTACTCCTTGTGTTAATTAAATAAAATTTTCATTAAAGATATAATTATTCCATAGAAAATTATTTCCAATCATACTCGATTCATTTTTTTTAGGATTTAAGTTGCTATTGCGAATTTACCACGATAACATGTCAGATGTTACACATCGTATGCGACTACTGTAAGGCTCGTTTCTTTTTTTTTTCTGGGCAATCCTCTTACTATAAGTACATGTTTGCAATAACTAATTTCACTATTGTTTAATTTAATATAGATAGACTTACTTGTACTGATTATATTAACTTTCCAGTGATATAACAAGGAAATAAAGCAAATTCACACAAAAGTTTTAAGACGTGATTAGAAATTAGTTCAGCAAACACTTTCAGAAATAGTAATAACATTAATTTTTAATTCTTTAGAAAGAAGGAAATTATACGAAACATTAAATACCTGTGATTTTTACAGCATGTGAAGCTTCTTACGAAATTGTATTTTAACAATAGTTGAATAACACTTTTTTTTTTTGTAAAGGGATTACAAATTTCAACATTGGTTCTTTTTTATGCACTTTTTAATTCGAATGAAAAATATATATTGTTATTTGTTTTTATGCAATACTATACCTATAGATTACTGGAATAAAATACACAGAAATTACAACTATTTACAAATTTTTGAACGATAACATTATATCAATGAATTACAATGAATATATGTAAACAGACAGTTATATGTAATTAACTGTTTTAATTGAAAATAAAACTTATTACATTCAGAAATTTCTAAATAAAAAAGCAAGTAGAAACACTCATAACTGAAAAATATATCAATTCTAATAAAAATGAATTTAGAAATCTAATAAGTTTTTGTTTAAATTTTATTTACCATAATTATTATACAAAAAATCCTTAAAATTAATTTTTCTAGATTAAATATTTTCAAGAAATACACAATTCCTTTAAAATTATCCGTATTACTCATCATGTATCAATACATCTCTTAAGAAATCTGAGCCATATACAGTGAGAATTCTGTAACGCGAATTTGTATTTAGTATTATGCAAGAGTTTTTAATAGATTATACATTGCATTATAAACTTTATAGTAAAACTGAAATGAGAATATTCGTGATATTTGAAGATTAAAACGTTCATTTAGAGGTTTCTGAACATATTTTTGACCTTATGATGCGGTTATTCTTAGAAACTAGGGGAACAGAGTCTGGGATACTTGCCTAGGGGGAACATTTGAGACAACACAGTTACCTTTCTCAAATGCTACGCTACTTAGCGACTATCATGAGCACATCTGTAAAATTTCTGTATCCAAAGGGGCCATTTTATTACCTAAGAAATTTGTTGTGACGAGCGGTATCTGAAATGGAATTTTGTTCGGTACTTACACTTTTGCGTTCAAATTATGAGATATGCATAAAATATACGACTTTATTTAGTTCTAAATATATATCTCTTGTAGAGAAATTTTAACTATATATACATATATTTAATGTTTGAATTTTTTTCTATGGACTTCTTTATAATTTTTTTATTTAAGTCACATAATAAATCCAAGAAAAGTGGAATAGAACCATTTTTGGCGCAAATCTAAACAAGAGTTAAATTCTATTATGAAAACGTGACTAATTGTCATTGATTAGTTAATGTTTATCCATTGTTCCAGAAATTTAACTGAGAGGTCAATAATAGGTAAAAATATCGAAATACTCTGAAACGTATCTAAAATCTTCAATTATATAGTAAGATTTTTATAACATGATTTCATTAATGGGGGCGTTAGCAGCGATAAACAAAATGTCACAATCAAAAATAACGTGTCACATTTGTCAAATTATGATTATTTCCCATTTTGAGAACGTTAAATTTTAAAGTTTAAAATTAATTCATTACAAAGTTTATAATTTATACTAATTATATCTTATTAATTTATTAAAAATCTTTCAATTAGATGGTACTTATCTTGACTGTGCGTGAACTTATGGTAGTTTTAAAAATATTACTCATTTAAGGATAGTGGGAAAACGATTGATTTACAAATTCTAAAAACTGTTATCTATATACATAAGATAACAAAAGCGACTCACTCCTCATCATCACGACATCTCAGAAACTATTGAACCAACAGACTTGAAATTTGATAGGCATGTTCTTTGTAGGAAGTAGAGATCCGCTATAAGATAATCAAACTCCAAGGTGTGTTGCAGGGGCTTAAAGGGCGTTATAGATTAATATTCCTGTTTATAAAACTATTCAAACTACAATTTTAAAATTGGTAATTATGTTAATTTAGGCGAATAGAAATCCGCTACAAAAGAGGTTTTACGAAAATTGACCCCCCCCCCCCCAAAGCGTTGCGCAGTTTTAAGTAACGGTATCGATAAATATATTCGTTTTTAAACTATAGAACGTAGAGATTTGAAATTTGGTAGGTAGATTTCTTTCATACATTTCATGGAATAGACAAAAGCGGTTTTGCGAGAATTGAAACCCAAGCGGCTTAGGAGGTGTTATAAATAAACATTCCCGTTTTAAAACTATTAGACCGAATAACATGAAAATCGGTAGGCATGTTCCTTTCATGAAGTAGAGTTCTTCCAAATCCGGGTTTTGCAAAAAAATCAGCCCTCAACACGGGGTGCTGCGAGTGATTAAAGGGAGTTACAGGAAAAAAAAATCCTGAATGGAAAATAGATGGAAATTTGTAAGCAAATTGCATACGCTGTAGAAATTAGATTATTTTTACGTTGTAGAAATGTGATTATTTTTTAGACAAAGTTAATTAATACAGTCAATAGCGCAACCTCATGAAATTCCAGTTTGGCTGAAAACCGATTTTCAACTCCAACTGTTGTCATTGTTGTAACAATAACATAATTACAACAATGCAGACGTATCGAAGTTGGCGCCCAAAACTAGTTTTTTAACGTTTTTAATTAATATCTTTTTAATTAATTGCAATATCGGAATATAAATGGTCAAAACATGCATTGTCATCCAAACTAAACGTGTATACAAAATTTCAGCTCAATGGAGTGAAGATATCAGCTTCACAATTGAGTTGCAAGATTCCACCCGAACAAATTACATACATACATACATTGTAAGTTAAATAAAAGCTTGTAAAAATGGATTCAGGGATTGTTTTCCTGAATCGGATCTTGTTATTAGAAGTCTAATGTTTAGAGATGGTAAGATAAGTAAACAGTGCTATACGCATCATTAATTAGATTCAAGTTAAGTTAAATCTTTCCACATGTTTTATTTTGAAATTAATTATTCAAAGATTAAATAAATTGGTTAAAGTTTAAGCCTGTTCCGTATTCAATAATTTCTCTTATTATCAACGAAGCTATTTGCCACAATAATAAGTGTAATAGAGTTCAATGAATACAAATATGTATGAAGAAAATATTAATGTTAACTAAATTCATTGAAGTAATACAATTTAGTGATTTCAGAACCACGGATTTCAAATTTGATCTTATCAAAGGTACTTATAAGAAATTATAGATATTGCTGCTTAGCTCTGTAAATGTCGGCTCCTCTTCGTAATAATATTATAGACATTTCAATGAATTATTTATGCAGTGAATACCACTCTGCTCAACTGACCTTTAGAATATCAAGATTTGACCGCATGACTCAAATTGAATATCGTTGATCAGGGAACACAACTGTTTTAAATTATCTGGGCCTCAACATTTGAATAATATGGCACGCAGAATTAGGAACTGGCTCAAGTGTGCATTTTTTTCATTTGATAAAGATTCAGAATAATTACGTTTAATGGTTACTAGTTCATGTTGCTGTAATATAATGGTAAATTAACCACTGTTAAACCAGTGGTATAGATACATGCATAATAGAATGGCAAATGTCCTTTTTAAAGTGAATAAATATCACGTAGGGATTTCCAATAACAAAAAGATGAAATTGTAGAAGAGTTTTTAAAATAAGTCCAACGTACTAAATTATACATGATAACGAATAAATAAAATGTAAAAACCCCACTTGAAAAATTTTAAATAATAAAGAATTCATTATTATAATTACGATTTCGGGCTTACTACAAAAATTAAATCTTTAAATCTGTTCTTAAAAAGCACACCATTGCACTCATAAATATCAATGCATTCAGACCTGAAAATGCAGCATTTATATATTGTTACTCAATACTATTTATTAATAATTATTTGTTTTAAATAATTTTTACACATTTATTGGATATTTATTTGTATAAATGTAGTAAGCAGTAAATAAAATTTCCGGGGAAAATAATAATTAGTTTTAAAATAAAATATTTAAATTACGAAATTTCTACAATAAATAATAAATTTAAAAGTTTGCTTTACAATCCAAAGTTTTAACTACATAAAGAAACAAACTCATTGATTAATATGGCGCAACATCCTTGATATATTATCATCGGGAAAATAGATTTAGAACTTAAGGAAGAAAGGCAACTCAAACGCAGTTTTATAGAACGAACTACGTAGAAAAGAACAAATTGGTGACGGTAAGGCAAAAAATTATATTCATGAAAATTTTTTATCACTTACTCTATGCTTTATTCTTTTTGTAGTCTTGTTCACTTCTCTCCCCCCTCCCCCCAATTATTGCAAATGGGTTTTTATATGATATTTAATCGAATCAAATGTCAAATTTGCAACGGAGAAACCATTCTGTAGAATTTAACGATAATTATTTTTCGGCTACTCGATAGCATAAAATACTGCAAATTATTTTACTATCAATCAATCCCGGATGGAGTTGCAATATGTGGAGGTTTCTATAAACTTAATTGAGCAGGGAACTTATAAACAATTGTTTATTTATACGTTTGTTTAATAATGCAGTAATTTTGTCAGGCAAGAAGTCGTTTATTACAATAAACCAGTAATTTTCAAACTTTTTCAGCTTCTGGAACTCCTAGAGCTCTAAGGTGTTTTGGGGAAACCCCTAGAACTCGAAGGTTTTTTAGTGGAACCCCTAGAACTAGAAAGTGTTTTCGTGAAACCCCATTCCACATACGCACAATAATATGTGTCAAATAATTTAAAGTGGATCAACTTGTTGTTGATACTTTATTGTAAAGGCAACTGAAAGAAGCATTGCATTTATTATTAAATTCTAATCTAATTTTTGGATATAATTTACTCATTAATAATAATAATAATTTGTAATCCAAGTATCCTCTGCCCATGCATTATATTTAGTAACTGGGATATGTACTTGCTTTTTTTTCGCACAAATTGTCGAAGCCTATGTGAATTGAAATTATCTGCAATTGCATTTCGTTTTCTGCATTTGATTTGTTTTTATACTTTGTTTTTGTTGCCACTCACGTTGAGAAATATATTTCAAAAACAATGTTCTGAAGGACATTAAAATAATCTTTATAGCTGTGTGAGAAATACTGTGTATATTTCATGAATTTGCAACATTAAATTTAGGAGCTGTTCTTGCTTAAATATAGATTTTAACATTAAATATGTTGATAAATTTTTTCCTCTCCTTCATTATAGTTGTTTTTTCCCACAACTGCAAAATGGTACATTTTCCATTAAAAAATTCTATAGTTATGCAAGGCATTATGTTAATTAACAAATATAAAATTATCTCATGGAACCCAAGATAGTAAACAATAGAATATTCACAATCTAGTAGGAAGCATATAAATATAAAGATAAAACATTTTAATATTCTTTTATTATATTATAACACAAAAATTTAAAAAGTGTTGCAAAATAAAGTTTATTATATATAAATAAAACTTCTAGTTTTAATGAATAGGATGAGTTTTAAATACTTTTAAGTTTTAAATACTTTTAATTATACAAACTTCATAGAAATAAAAAATTTTCACACATATTTAAAAGTTTCTTTTCGAACTTTTTTGTTGTAATTCGTGGAACCCTAGGGTATGCCTTGTAGAACCCCAGGGTTCCATGGAACACAGTTTGAAGACCACTGCAATAAGCAAACAAATGCTCTCGTTAATATACATTGTGTAATATAAAGCTAAATATATGTTGCCAGATATAAAAATAAAAGCCGTCAATAAGCCGTTAATAATAGAAACAAAAAAATTCACACGTTCATTCCTATATATATTTATATGTACATGTGTATTGATAGATATAAAAAAGAGATAAATATATATATATTTAAAAAAAATTTAGAATATAAATTAAAAACATTCACTATCCAGTGATAAACATTAAAAAAAATTTTTGTTTAATGCATTTTTATGGTTTTTAAAATTATTTTATTATGTTTAATGTACTTTTATGTTTTTCTAACAATTGTTTTATTACGCTTATACATTTTATGTTTATAATATATTTACAATGCGATTGGCATTTTTTATCTCATATCTACGGAAATAAATTTTTAAAAAAAGTTCTATTGTTACTTATGTTTATAAATTTATCAAATAAGTACAGGCATTCTAGTACTTCAATGGCTGAACTTTTCAACAAAGTAAGAAGTCTTGAAAAAGAAACTCATTGTATAGAAATACCAACTCAGTTGAAACGCTTTATTTTATATTTATTTTGCTTTAATACTTTTTAATTTTTGAAACTCAAAATAATGCCGTTGAAATAGAGTTTTTATTTTATGCTCCTTTTAAAAAACATTCTTAAATAAAAATTTGTACACCGTTAAAAAAACATTGTGAAAATATTTACAAAATGTACATTTTATTTTAGACTAAAAGCACGAGAAAAGGATGATAAGGAAAAAATGCTTTTAAGTTCAAATTTTAAATAATTATTGCTATTTAGATATCATTTTTTCACCTACAGTTTACCACTATCATCTCAACAGTTAGGCCAATGTGTTAAACAAAGTATTTTAATATGCATAATACACGTAAACAACTCTATCAAATGCCTTATTAGTAATATTGGCATGGAAAACTTTATTTTGTCATTTCTGATTGTAACAGCTGCACAAAATTCATACTTATCTCTGAGACCATTGAATCACATCAATTTCGTCCAAACAAGCACTCTTCTTCACAATTTACAATTTGTACATAATTAATTTAATAAAAAGAAACGAGCCTTACAGTAGTCGCATAGATGTGTAACATCTGACATGTTATCGTGGTAAATTCGCAATAGCAACTTAAATCCTGAAAAAAATGAATCGAGTATGATTGGAAATAATTCTATAAATAATATATCTAATAAAATTTAAAAAAATGAATCGAGTATGATTGGAAATAACTTTCTATGGAATAATTATATCTTTAATGAAAATTTTACTTAATTAACACAAGGAGTTATGCAATTTTTTATCAAAAATAATTATTCTTGTTCAATTTTGGGAAGAGCGGTAATAATAATTTATGATAAATAAAATATGACACATATACTTGTGTTTTAAAGTATTTAAAAACCGTTGAAAAATAGCCGTCAATAACAGTACCACTGTTAGTTGTCGGAACATTTCGATTTGTGTTGATTTCGAGCTTGAGTTCATCATTCAAAAAAGCTATGAGTGGCTCGGCTTCTAGAAAACTGAAGTTAACTTTAAAATCACCACTCAAAATCGTGGGAAGCAAGTGATAGTTAAAAAAAAAGAGCAGAACCACACCTTCGGTATATGGCAAAAGTAAAAAATGTAGGAAATCTTTAATTTTTTGAACCGTTTGATTCGGAGAAATGTATACGACCACCGAAATCACTGTTTGTCCATTTTCAAATAAGCATTTTGCCGCACATATGTACCACTATCTTGACTAACAATACCCAGTCCACTTGTTTGACGATACGTAATATCCATATGTCGAGCCACAACATGTGTGTTGTTCTGTTTAGGATAGATCTCAACACCAGCTGCTCTGTGGCCCGGTCGTTTAAATTGTACGCAACAATCGAAGTCAGGTATCGAAACACGTTCATCATTGTCTCTGCAAAACCCGCGATCACTCGCGCCGGGTGTTCTCTACACCCCGGCTATAATATAAAGTTAATGTATTTTAAAATAAAAATTTTGTAGGTTTAGTTTAAATTAATGTTAGTCTCATTTTTATGCAATAAATTTAATAATTTTATTTGTATAATACAAAAAACAACTTGTACTTTATAAAAATGTATCATAATTGACTATAATTTTTTTTTCATATTTAAATACACGTGTTATAAAAATTTGGGGTATTCTCTACACCCCGCGAGTAACGACGGTAGCAAAAGCAGGCGCGAGTGACTGCAGGCTAAAGGACTTAGCTCTAAAGTGAGAAAACAAAAACAAAGATCCCACGCCTAGACCGCAGGGGGTGGGGGAGGGGGGGAGCCTCTCCCGAATGAAGGAGAAAAAACCGAACTTCACTGAATAGCGCGCACTTCCCCAACTTCCTGTTACGCACTTCCGTCCCTTTTCACGAAATCACTCCCACAAATCTCCAGCAATCGAGAGGTAGGTTGTTACACATCAAAAAATTTGATTAAATTTCAACAAAATCTTAGTGATATAACCATTATGAGAGCCCTGTAGACGGCGCTCTTCAAATCCAGGCTTAATCCTCGTTTTATAGAGTTCATCATTTGAAGCAATAAGAGTTCTAATGTTACTCAGTAATGCGGTTCATATATAAAAGAATGGAGTAATGAGATTTAAGTACCAACTTAAGTGTCCTTTTTATTAATTCACTCTTGTTTAAAAACTATGAGATTTTCAACCAAAAGCTTGAGTGTACCTCTAGAACAAATGTAAATTAAAGCATTCAAAAATATTCTCAAAGACAAGATATGAATGATGAAAAAAAAACCGATATTCGATACCTGATATTTTTTACAGATTATTCAGAAATGTCTGAATATATTCATTAAAAATGAAAAAAATAACTTAGGGAAAATAATGGAAAAATTATACCCCAAGAAATTTAATAAGCCAAAACGTCAATTTTCAACGGATTTTAATTTAGCATTTAATCAATGTAATGATGTTTAAAATTAAAGTAAAATATCAACGATACATTTTTTAGCAAACACTTA
>BMAO01015531.1:0-79024 GCA_019973975.1 Trichonephila clavata | reverse complement strand
GTGCTGTCGTCCTGACTTCATATTCATGGATGATAATGCACCATGTCACCGAGCAGTGCTGATTGATGACTTCCTTGAAACGGAAAACATCCAGCGCATGTCGTGGCCTGTGAACCCTCTGATTTAAATCCTATAGAGCATGCATGGGATATCCTCGGGAGAAAAATTGCAGCCCTTTCGCACCCCCAAACTCCGTTACAAAACTGAAGAAAGCTCTCCAAGAAGCTTGGAACCGTTTGACCCCACAACTCATTCATCATCTCATAGCAAGTATGGTAAATCGCTGTGCAGCGTGCCTGGCTGTCAGAGAGGTGACCACACGCCTTATTAAACTGCATCATCAGTATTTTATTTAATGTTTTCTTTCATTTTTTCTTTAAAGTGTGAACGCTTGCTATGCTCAGTTTTCTTTCATTTTTTCTTTAAAGTGTGAATGCTTGCTATGCTCAGTTTTCTTTCAAACTGCCACTTTGGATAATAAAATTAATTATCATTCTTTTGATTTGCTTCCTTATTTTATGAATCACTTTACACTCTCGTATCACATTTCCCGCCATTCTTATTTACAGTTTCTTCTTTATTCACAGAATTATCAGTTATGCTTAAATTTTGGACACCAGTGTGTATATAATATATATATTTATATATATACATACACTGCTGGCTACCGTAAATGTAACACCAAGAAAGACAGGAGATAGCACAGCAAAATTTATTTTGTCGATAATATGATGACCAAGTATCAAATTATTAAACTCAGAGACTTCTGTGAAGTGTGGTTCCTGCCAGAATCAGTAGCCAGAGTAGCAGCCATTGTTGGAGATCACCGCTGCCACACGCCTCGGCATTGATTCAAAGAGACTTTGGATGTGTTCTTGGGGTACAGCAGACCAATGATCTTCCACACGTTGCCAAAGTTGACCTGGTGTGGCAGCTGGGGGTGTAATTTGGGTCAATTGTTCAGCAACCATGGACCACATGTTTTCTATCGGCGAAAGATCTGGAGAGCGAGCCGGCTAGGGAAGCAATTCAATCTGGTGATTGACAAAGAACCTTTGCACAATACGTGCCACGTGTGGTAGCGCATTATCCTGTTGAAATATGGCTGTGGCCAAGCCCTGAAGGTAAGGAAGAACAACTGGCTCCAATACCTCGGAGATGTAGCGCAGGCTGTTTAAAGTACCGGAAATACGTACTAGAGGAGTGCGAGAGTGATATCCAATACTGTCTCATACCATAATACCCGGTGCAGGACAAGTGTGGCGGTGCATAACGCATCTGTTCAGTATCCTCTCTCCACGATGTCTCCAGACTCGAATCCGACCTTCGTGGTGTTGCGGACAGATGCGTGACTCGTCAGTAAAGACAACTTCATTCCATTCTGCCACCCACATCCTTCTTTCATCGCACCATTGGCGGCGGAGACATCTGTGGTTCTGCGTCAAGGGTAGACGAAGCAATGGACGTCTTGCTTACAGACCACTCTGCTGTAAACGGCGTCGAATGGTACGCATAGACACTGAATGATATGTTACAGACTCAATGTGCTGTGCTGTGGTTCGTGATGTGACTGAGCGATCCGTCACTGTCATGCACACAATTAGCCTGTCCTCACGTGAAGTGGTGCACTGAGGTGGATGCGATTGACCAGGTCGATCCGTCATACCCTCCTGCATCTAACGGTCACATATCCGCATTACAGTTGTTTGTTTTCGTCCAACACGACTACCGATTTCCCTGAAAGATAATCCACAATCTCGGTAGGCCACTATCCTTCCTCTGTCGAACTCGAATACTTGATCAAAATCTGATCGCTGTTTTCCGCGAGACATAACGGTCGTTTTTTGAAAAATCCACAAGAGAAAAACACAATTGCCGAACTTGAAATCGTCGAAATATTCAAGCCTTAAATAGCGCTTTGAAATGGCTCCCCAGTCGTGAGTGATGTTTGTCTGCGCTGAAATTCTAATCATTTGCATATCTAACCTCCGCTAATGCATGTTGTAAACTTCATGCTATTTGAGTGCTTACTTCAGGGTGTTGCATTGACGGTGGCCAACAGTGTATTTTTCGAATAAAATTGATCGTAGTTGTATCTGTAGACAATCGATGTAAAAAGCATTCAAATGTCTCAGATTTTGAAACACAATAGTAAGGTTTCAGGTATGTTTTTCTCTCTTGAATCCTAGCAACTTTGTTATACTGATGTAGAGAAAAATATAGAACAAATTGTGAAGAAACTAAACGAATAAATTACTTCAGAAATATGTTTGTATATATATATACAGGATGCATTAGTACAACAGTTATAACCTTTCAGAACAGATAGAGTACACCTAGACAGTGGGAAATAACATAAGAATACATGATCGGAAATGTTTTCCTAGCGTGGTAGTGACAACAAAAATCACAAGAAGAAACAGGTCTAGAATTAGAGGATAAAACAGGTTTATTATTCTTGGTAAAGTAAAATGGCTGGAAGTCTTTGGTTAGTGTACGCGATAGATGGCGCTACGTAAATCAAAGAATCAGTAGCCTGTGCATGCGTAGTATTTGCTGCCGTACTCGCTATGAAGCATCCTTCCACCTTATACTAAAGAGGTATAAGATAGAACGTTACACGAACCCTGAGCTCATTGTTGTGTATCTGGCATACCGACACAGTGGTTTTATGCCAAAGTTACCGCAAGAGGGAAGTTCCCGCTTGTACGCTTGCACCAGAGTTAGATCGAAAGCGGATCCTTCATCGTGGACACACAGGAACGTGAGTGAAGAGTAAGATCACCAAATAATGAGCAGACGGTTTTGGACCCCATACGGAAAAATCACCGTTTCCAGTACGAGGACTATAGCTAGTAATGTCGGAACTTCCCATGCCACCTTCTTAATACTAACGACATGCACCCCTATCACTCCGGCATGCATGCATGTTGTCTTTTTAATGTTCTTTTTTCTTAATTTTCTTTGCTATTCTATGGTTAATAAACATGTTTTCTCCTCTTATTCAAGTCCTGATTTCCTAGTGTTTTGTGTCGATGCTGCCACAACAAGAAAGCTTTTCCGACCATGCATTGATCTGTGTGATTTCTCATCATCTAAGTGTACTCTGTCTGTCCTGAAAGTTTGTAACTGCTGTACTGATACACTCTGTGTATTATATTTATTAGCTTAAAACCGGAGTGGACATCACGTCAATCGCGATCGACCGATGGACCACCAAGACAATTTGGGATGACCGCCTAAAAATTTTACCAGTTAGTAATTATATACAAAGAATTTAATATTGGCTGACAGTACGCAAACTGCCTTCTATGACTATAAAAACAAAAACTAACTTTAGATAAAAATGTTTTATTTTTTAATGTATTTTGATTTGTTTCATAATAAATGTATCATTTCATATAGTTATATTTGGAGCTATTATTATTAAGTTTTATCTTGGTTTTTCTTTAAACGCGGTTTTAAATGTGTTGTTTCTTTGCTTTAGTTCTCTCTCTCTATGTAGAGGTAAGTACACGTATTCCGTACTTATTTAAGTTATAATAATAACCTTTTCCTAACCTCACCACATCCACGGCAGTGGGCAGTAGCATACACAAGAATTTTTAAAGGGAATAGGGTTGAGGGTTGAAGGTCTATCATTCTTGTATCATACCCCAATACGCAGCCAAACATATTTTTTTTTATTTTGTCTCGATTATCGGGAACAAAAAACAGCAAAAAATAAAGTACTGAATAAATAATTAACATTAATAAATAAAAAAATTACTAATATCAAATACTTAATTACATTTTACACACTATATACATGGAACTATAATGAATCAGAAAAAAATGAAGGGTTATGAGGGAGGGTTCGGACCCGTAAACCCCTCCTCCAGCCTTATGTGCGCCACTGACACTGGGTGGGCCGAAACTCCTTGAAAAAATTAGAAGTAGCCCTAGCCCTGGAAAAGTCTGCCCACCCCTGTCCTAAGACATACATCTTATGTTATATATATTCAGAGATTGTGTCTTTAAGCTGAGCCTTAAAATCCTCAGATCGGCGTCATAAAAGGAAAATAAACACTCAGTTCAAATCTCATCCTTGTCAAATGAACGTGATTTTAAATAATGACAACAGAATATATCACAAAATACATTCGAACAGTTCTTATCACGAATGCATATATCTCATGACAGTAATCCAGACACCAAATATTACACTTTGTTTTAAATGTATTTTATAAAGAAATGGGAATGTTTGTTTCATAAAAGTTTGAAAATAAAATAACTTTACGTGTAATAATATAGGCGAAAGTAATATGAAACTGCAGAAAAGATACGATTTTTATTCAGGTCAAACTTTCATATTTCTATAAAATTTATTCATTTATTCATAAATTCCATGTCTTTACATCTGCGCTATTTTTATTTTTAGAAATATTCTGAAATTTTCTTTTTAGTTTTCTTATTGATGTTTTTTACATAATATTTTACAGCATTATACAGCAATATGGCACTAATTTTGAAACCTGAAAGCCATTTTCTATTTTTTTTATCACTTATTATTTTTTTTAAAAAATTACACTTTCTTGTTTATGTAACAATTATGTAAGCTTTAAGGTATCGAATATGCTGATAAATCTTATCTCAAATGAATCCTTTTTCACAAAACATATAGCACATCTCATATTAGTATTTTTTGCTAAGCATCATATTTCAAGTAATAATTAAAAATAATAAGAAGAAAAAACGTTGTGGATTTCATGGAATCACAGTTTATGCAATTAACCATATAAATTCAAAATCTATTTGAAGAGTTGAAATAAGTATTAAAATAAGGTTGCAAATAAATTTGGTTAAAGATGACCCAGAACTCAAATTCTACAGCAAAAAATAATGAATAATTTCCCTTTTTTCAATTCCTACTATTAACTCACTCTCTCTATATATTTATATACACTGCTGGCCACCGTACATGCAACCCCCTGAAGGAAGCACGCAAATAACATGAAATTTACAACATGCCTTAGCGGAGGTGAGATATGCAAATGATTAGAATTTCAGCGCAGACACACATCACGCACGCCTGTGGCACCACCTCAAAGCGCAATTTAAGGCTTGGAGATTTCGACGATTTCAAGTTCCGCAATTGTGTTTTTCTTGTGGCTTTTTCAAAAAATGATCAGTTATGTCTCGTAGAAAACAGCTATCAGCTTTTGATCAAGTATCCGAGTTCGACAGAGGAAGGATAGTGGCCTACCGAGATTGTGGATTAACTTTCAGGAAAATCGGTAGTCGTGTTGGACGAAACCAAACAACTGTAATGTGGATATGTGATCGTAGAATGCAGGACGTGGTCGATAGCATCCACTTCAGTGCACCACTTCACGTGAGGATAGGCAAATTGTGCAGATGGAAGTGATGGATCACTCAGTCACATCACGGACAATAGCACAGAACATTGAGTCTGTAACGCATCATTCGGTGTCTGCGCGTACCATTTGACGACGTCCGCAAAACGTCCATTGTGTAATCTACCTTGACGCAGAACCACAGACTCCGGCACCGGCTCCAATGGTGCGATGAAAGAAGGATGTAGGCGGTAGAATGGAATTACTGACGAGTCACGCATCTGTCTGCAACACCACGATGGTCGGAATCGAGTATGGAACACCGTGGAGAGAGAATGCTGAACAACTGCGTTATGCACCTCCATACTGGTCCTGCACCGGTTAATATGGTTTGGGGTGGTATTGGATGGCACTCTCGCACTTCTTTAGTACGCATTGCTGGTACTTTAAACAGCCAGCGCTACAACTGCGAGGTGTTGGAGCCAGTTGTCCTTCCTTACCTTCAGAGCTTGGCCACAGCCATATTTCAACAGGATAATGTGCGACCACACGTGGCACGCATTGTCCAAAGGTTCTTTGTCAATCACCAGATTGAATTGCTTCCCTGGCCGGCTCACTCTCCAGATCTTTCACCGACAGAAAACATGTGGTCCATGGTTGCTCAACGATTGACCCAGATTACACCCCCAGCGACCACACCACATCAACTTTGGTAACATGTGGAAGCTTCTTGGTCTACTGTACCCCAAGAACACATACAAAGTTACTTTGAATCAATCCCGCTGCTGGCAGCGGTGATCTCCAACAATGGCGGCTACTCTGGCTACTGATTCTAGCAGGAACCACACTTCACAGAAGTCTATAAGTTTAATCTTTTGATACTTGGTCAACATGTTATCTACAAAATAAATTTTGTTGTGCTATCTGTTGTCTTTCTTGGTGTTGCATTTACGGTGGCCAGCAGGTATCTATCTTGTTCAAATTTTCAATTGTTAATAAAATACTTTCTATTGATCCAATCACGTTCAAAATTTTTTTTGAACTTGAAGTGGATGACACTTAATGTTAATACAGATTTTTCAAATATTAATTAATTAATTTAAAATAATTTAACTAATTACTGTTTTTGACACCAACATAATTTAGTCTATATTGTTCTAACAATGTAACTGTGTGTTAAAACAAGAACAAAAGTTGGCGTCGAAATCCGGTTTCTCAGCCAAACTAGCCAAACCTGGTGTGCATTATTACAACCATGAAGACAAATCATGCCCTTGTTTTCAATTCCTACTATTTTAGTTCACTCTCTCCCTATATATATTTTTATATATGTTGTTCAAATTTTCAATATTTAATAAAATACTTTCTATTTACCCATTCAAAGTAGGAATTGATTTAAAATATTTTTCATATTACTTGTTTCCTCTTAGTTTAAAAACAATTTCATTTAAGAAAAACTTTTGCAAGTAAAAGGATATTCTGTAATATGTTTTATTTCTCTGTATTGTTAAAATATGACTTCTGCATAAAATCCATTTAAAAGCGAACCTAAAGTTTGAAAAAACATAAATTTACAGTAATATTTATTCAGCTGCGAAGATCTTGTCTGTGAATTGCCTTGTATAGTTGAAACAAAATCTTAACAGAAGGTTATCAGAGAATAGAAGGGAAAAAAACATATTATTTTATTACTTGGTATTAAAAATTACGTACTGAATTAAAAGAGAAAAAGTACATTACTTAAAAAGAAATAACTTTTTTTAAATATTTTAATAGGAAATCGACGATTTCAAAATATCTGCCCAAGTATGTTTTTCACACGTCTGTCTAGTAGAGACACCCCAAAAACGTTACTTTTATGACACATTATAAAGGTTTGACCACTGGCCTTTTCTTGTCTGAAATAGTATCTGTGACAAGCTGCTATCTTTTCTCCAAAGTAACATCATAAACTTCGGCAGTTTTAAACTTTTTATTACGGTCTACTAGTACTCGTTAAGCTTAACTCCCCTGAAAAAAGAAAGATGCCTTAAAACACCAGACAAAGAAGGGAAAAAAGAATTCTGATATTGAAAAGATTACTCAACGGATGCAATAAAACCGAAGGAGATTTCTCTATCGTAAAGATAATGAATTTTAAGGTTGCGTTTAGTATTAAAAATTATACAATGTTATTTTTATAGACGATGGGAGAAACTGATGTTGATGAAGATAAAGTTTATTTAACTACCCCCCCCCCCCAATTTTATTTTTCTTAACAGTCTTAACATTTTAGGTAAATAAAGATGGCAACAAAATTAGAAAATATTTCATTCTTGTTTTATAGGCCAGTGATGGGAAACCTATGACCCGTGGGTCAGCCACTGACCCTCGCAAGCTTTTTCGACCCAGTTGACCCATGATTGTTGAGCAACCACTTGTTTTTTTACGTGGGTTTATTTAGTTCTTCTAACTTGTGTGGATTATTTTTATTCTACTTGAATTTTCCAAGCACTGCATTGACACAAAATCAAATTAAGTTCTATTTATAACCTTCAGTTTTATCATTACAGTTCCAAAGTTACGCAAAAGACAACAAATGTATATGAAAATATGTAGTACTTGAAATAAAGCAAAAGTTCTTACAAAATATGGAATATATTGTATAATTTTTCTCTCATTTTGTTTGATGAAAAAAAATCGACAAATCAAAGAAAATAACCATATTTAAAGCACTTTCTTCGGATGAAATGCACTTTTGTAAGGTTATGTTTGTAGAAAGAGACTTCCATAGTACTTGTATCGTCCCTTCACTGTTTCACCTTGTGAGATGCCAATGGAGGCTATGCACGCGTCTCTTATTCTCGATAATAGCAATTTTTGGTTCGCAATTTAAGGCGCTTGCACCAGTCAGTACCAGTGTTGAAATTACGTTTCAAACGCATTTAAAAAAGTAATGTGTATGTGTATTATATATATATATATATATATATATATATATAGGAATGTTATACGAGAGAGAGAGAGAGAGAAATTTCTTCTCGGATTGTTGTATTCTAAATATAAATATTTTTAATTGTAACCCTGTACTATGTCGGTGGTTAAAAAATTAAAAATAAGTCGTACAAGTTCCTGGCGATATCAAGCTGAATGGTTTGATAAATATGGAGGAATTGAAAGGAATAAAAAGATTATACGTATAATTTGTAATGAAAAAGTGACTGCACGAACATATAATGTAAAAAGACATTTTGAAACGTTGCATTTTGATCTCAGCATGTCAACAGATGAAGAAAGAAAAACATATTTTAATAAAAGAAAATAAGAGAAAATTTTTCTCCAAGCATTGTTTATTTATTTTTTATTCATTTATTTTTTTGTTTTAAAAAATAACATTACAGCTGCTAGTTTCCAAGTTGCCCATTGCATTGTTCGCAACAGGAAACCTCTTTCAGAAGAAGAATTTGTAAAAAAAGGCGTTTTTAGAACGTAGTCCTGCACTGTTTGCTGATTTTAAAGAAAAATTTTTGATTATAAAGCGTATAAATTAGTTTCCTATAAGTCGCAATGTAATTAAATATCTAGTAATAGAATTTAAAAAAAATTTTCACGCAAATACATAAAGTTTTAAATTATGCAGAAATGTATTCAATTGCATTAGATGAGATTAATAATATAAATGGTTATGCACAATTTGCAGTTCTTGGTCGGTATAAGTTTGGAAATATAATGAAAGAAGAGTTATGAGCTAATAACGTTGAAAGGAAAGTGTACCAGTCTTGATATTTTTGCAGAATTTGATATTGCATTTAAAGAAATGGATACTGACTTGCAGAGAATAGTTTCTGTAATAACAGACGGTGCACCTACTATGGTAAGGAAAAACATTGGGTTTATTCAGCATCTTAAGCAAAATATCTCACATTTCCTGATTGAATTTCACTGTATAACACACCAGCAAGTTTTATTTGCGAAGAATGGTTTAAAAACATTTTCCATTGTACTGTCAGTTGTTATAAGAATAACGAACTTTAAACTCAAAATTTCTTTATAAAAGGCAATTTGTACAATTCTTAGAGAAATTGAATGCCAATATTCAGGAATTTTGACATACAATACATCGTGCGATGGCCTAGTTTTGATCAAGTTCTCCATCGCTTTGTAACGTTATTAGAAGAAATGAAGATCTTTTTAATTGAAAAAGACAACAGTATCGATGAATTATCCAATATACATGACTCAACTGATTAAATGTTTCTATGAGACATCAATCAGAATTTTAATGAACTGAATAAAAAACATGGATTAATTGTTTTAACAATGTTTCAAAATATTAAAATATTTATGGCAAAAATTGACATCTTTACTAAGGATTTGGAAATGAAAATCATGAAATATTTTCCTCAATTACCAAAACATTTTCAAACAACAATAATTTTTGAAAACTCTGTTGACATTTAAGAAAATGCAGTTAAAAATATATAATGAGTATGCTGGAAATAAAACAAGATTTTAAAGAAAGATTCAATGAATTTAACAGTTTGGAAAATACATTTCACTTTATTTTACATCCATACAAAATAGAATTTGAAACAATGGAATTAACCGAATTTATGTAGTTAGGTATCGATAATTTAGAAATGAAATTAGTTTAACTTTGAAGCAGCGTAGTGTGGAAAACAAAATTTGAAGCTTTGATTTCTGAATTAGAAGGAAAAATTGCGTGAATATCTACCAGAAAATATTGATTCCACAGTAAAAATTGAAAATATTATATCATATGTATGAAACTTTTTATAAAATAATTTTATATCATTGAAAAAACTAGTTACCCTTAGTCAGCATACTTCTATGACTGTGAGGGACATTGCTACGGCAGTTGGAAAATCCAGTGTTTCTAGGATTATTAATCAGCAAAAGAATTTTGGGACAGTGTCTCCCAAATGAAAGAATAAATGTGGACGTAAACGCCAGACCACACCTCGAATAGACAAGATTCTTGCACGAGATAGTACAATGCATCCTTACAAAACATGTAGAGATGTTCAGAGAAAACTATTAGCAACTGATGTGAGCATGGATTTATAGACAGTTCGACGAAGCCTACCAAAAGCTGGGAGATTTGCAAGAAAACCAATCAATAAACAGTTTTTAACACCTGAAATGAAGAAAAAACATTTGGATTGGCCAGGAGATATCAATCCCGGCCTACACAAGATTGGAAGAAGGTTGTATTCAGCAACGAAACGTATTTTTTTGGTCAAAGGTTTGGATCAAGATTTGTCAAGTGATATGGTGGGGAACCTCTTATTCAAACAGTTAAGCACCCCCTCAGAAATAGATGTTTTGGGGTTATTTTATTTCTGGAAGACCTGGCAGCTTATTAGCAGCTGAAGAGATGATTAACTCTAAACAATACATTTCTATAATAGAAAGTAAAATTGTGCATATGATGCAAAAGTTCGCTGGTGGTGTTGGTATCTTTCAACAAATTCTTGCTCCATGCCATATTTCTAAGCTAAAACAACGATTTTTTTTCAAAAACAGAAAATAACGGTTCTGCAATGGCCTGGTAATTTTCATGTAAATCGCATTAAAAATTTGTGGACCATTGTAAAGAGACGTGTGAGAGTAAAATGGACTGCCCAATAAAGAAACCAATTATTGAGAATGTTATAAAAGTTTGGCTTCGTAATGACGAGATGAAACATTTATGTTATCTCATTTAGTGGAATCCATGCCAAACTGTGTACATGATCTCATTAAAGCTCGAGGAGGACATATTTTGTATTGGATTGCTATACCATGCATGTAGGTAAAACTATACAAATTAAACAACATTTGTAAAAAATTTCGTGTTTGTCCCAAGTAATTCGACAATACTGTACTGGAAAAAAAAATTACGCAAATCGTGTCGCCCAAATTTAATTTTTTTAAAAGATACTTTTTAAAAGTATTTTCCTCGAAAATAATTGTAATTTTGATGCAAAGAACCAACAAATGTGTTAATAAATTGATAAATATTTATGGTGATGATTGAGATACATATTATGTATGGATAGTACAATACGTATAAAGTATTATAAAATCGAATCGAATAACGTCGCCAATTGGGTCGATCTGCCACCAATGAAGGAAGACCATCCCTACGCTTATTCAAACGCACTAATTTTCCTAGCGCATGCTCGAAATTTACTCTTCTTTTATAGATTGTACTTTTCTCGCATATGTTCAAGCACAATAACCGATCGAAGATAATATTATTTTAATTGGTTAATTCTTTTGTTTTATTTTTCTCTTATTCTGTTCTAAAAAATTATTAAAATTGGGAACTTATTTTCTTCCTAAATAAGAAACGTAACGGAACTGCAAGACAATATATAGATTCGTACTTATTCGTATTCATGTCTACGTAAGCCGGCCATCCGGTATAGTGGTCATTGAAGCTGACTGCGGTGCCGCAGGGACTGGGTTCGAATCCCGGAGAAGGCATGGATGTTTGTGTTGTAATCCTTTCTTCTGTCTGTGTTGTTTACCCCCGTGTTATACATTGCTTGGTGCACGGGGTTGATAAATGTTAAAAAAAAAATTTACGTTAGTAAAATTCTTTTGCTACGATTTTGAACGCAACTACTGTGTTCTCATCTTTCGTTTATTTCAAGTGCACACGTTTTTTTTTTAAACGTAATACTTAATTTTTCTAAATATACGCTATTTTTGAGTATTCTGCTATAGCGTTAGGCGTGATTAAAATCGCGCCAAATAGGCGAAACAGAAATTAAAATTTTATTCAAGATGGCCGCCTAGCACCTCACGAAATATGAAGAATAAAAAATATTACTGAAACTTGATGAAACAACTGAGATCTGTAGAATTACAACCATTTAAAACGATTTAAAAAGTGGAATAAGAAGAAATTCCCTTTATTTTCCAAATAAAACGGCGCAGAAAAGTGAAGAGAGAAATTGAATGTAAAGAATTTCAAAATGATTGCAGAAAAAGAAATTAAAATACGCAAAAGCAGTAAAAAATTAAAAATAAATAAATAAATCATTTGAGGCTGAAAGAAGAATTAAATACTAAACAAGCGACTTCATTGTGGGAATTGAAAAAAATTAGGAAATCATTTATTAAAAATAAAACTGAAGAAATTAGCTATTTAATACCATTAAAAAAAGAATTCTAAATGACAGAGTTGGAATTTACGACACAATTTATTACTTTTTTGAGAAAAAGTTGTTGAGTCTTTACCAGATTTATCACATTTCCCACTGGGTGAAATCAGTAAAATCTTAACTATGGTACGAAAAAAGAAATTAAATTCCTTAAAAAAAATAAAATTGACCAAAAGAGCGAAGACTAGATTTTGGTATATTACTATCTCGAGTATGGCATGGAACCTTGAAAGCTTGAAGAATTGAAATGACTTCTGATTGTACGGATTTAAATATTTTTTCTTGTTTAATTAAAGTTAATGGCATATACAGCCATCAATAGCTCACTTACTTTTATTTAAAATTATGTTGATGAAATAATAAAATATACCACTACTGAGATACATCAAAAACATTTTTTTCCATTTAAAACTGTCTAAAAATAACTAAAAACAAGTTCGAACTCAGTAATAGTGTACGATAATGAATCGATTATATCATTAAAGCCTTTCTGAATAAAAACAATCGAACCTGACGTTTCATCATATTAATATAGCTATACCTTCTCTTAGGAAACCGTCGTCGCTTTGGAAGCTCACGTTTTTATTGTGTCGATTTACTTTTACCCCATCTTTGGAGACCATCCTCATTTAGGATGTTGACTCAAAGCTTTACCGTTTCTTTGGAGCCCGTCCTCATTTAGGATGCTGACTCATAGCTTTATTGTCTTTGGGGAGCGTCCTCATTTAGGATGTTGACTCAAAGCTTTACCCTATCTTTGGAAACCGTCTTCATTTAGGATGCTGACTCATAGCATTACCCTGTTTTTAGAGAGCACCTTCATTTAGGAGACTGACTCGTAGCATTACGCCGTCTTGGAAACTGACCTCGCTTGCGAAGCTCAAACTTTTATATTGTATCCGTATACCTTTACCCTGTCTTTGGACACCCTCATTCGTTACGGATACTGACGCACAGCCAGACCCTGTCTCAGGAAATTCTCAAACAGTGGGGCGCGCTCCCATATCGAAAATAAAAGTTTTAAAAATTAATTCACTGGAATGAATTAAAACAAAATGTTTTCTGGCACATTAAAAAATACACATTTACATGATATAATTTATATATATCATCTAGCACTATTACGTCATCTCTACTTCAAGCTATCTTTGATCCTATAACCAAATAAAATAACATTTGCAGTAATTCCTCGATCAGAGATTTTCTTATTAAGTTTTCTTTTTAAATCTAAAATACTACTCTTTCAGAGAAAAAAAACCCAGACCCAGAGAAAAATTCTAGGAAGATAAAAGTTTTATCACTGTCACTTAGGGAAGTTGTAAATAATATATTTTTGTTGCGCTTTATTCCATGTAAAAGAGTTTTATGATATTTTGAAAATCACAGATGATTAAAGGATTATTTCACCAAGATTTACTTTTATGAATGTGCTGAAACATATAAATAATAATGAAAAATGTTTTGCGCAGTTCATTTTTAGAAATAACCCCCATATTTTTATATCGAATACACTTTTAACCCGGTAGTGATCGCGCGAGACGCAAAGAAATCCCAGGCTTAGGAAATCCTTAATTCTGGAAAAGTTGTTTATTTTTTACCAATGGCATTGGCAGTATCCTCCTACATGACAGTCTTCAGAGGAATAAAATGTATTTGTCACATATCTCCCTCTTTTTGAGAGTGGCAAACGCTTCTTTACAATCTTAAGGTTCTTGCTCAATTTTATTGGATTTTTTTTAGTTATCAAAGAAAAATTGAAAAGTCCATGAATGTAGGTAAGTATACTTTCTCTTAGTTAAATTATTCATTAGAATTGTGATTTTTATCATGTACAAACAAAATAATTATTAAAAAAAAGATTGGTTTGACTCAGTCACCCCGCGTGACAATTAACGTTCGTATCGAGTGCACGCCTGCTACCGGTTTAAAACATTTTGAAGTCCCTCGCTTTAAATATTAAAAAATAACACAATTATTCTTCATCGGAAATGTACATTCTTTTTCATTATTTAACATTAATTATCAATGCTAATTCTCTGAGGCTTAATATATATTACAGTTGATTTTGCCAAAGAGTTGAAGTCCATAGACTGCATCTCTGGCAAAATTGTCTCCAAACATGGTTTCTACGATCTCAGTTGCTGCTGGCAAAATAAGTTCTCTTCGCCAATAGTGTGAGGCATTTTACATCTATCTATTTTGTATGATACTTTGTAAGATGCAAGTAAAGCTTTTTCATTCACAGGAAAACGTTTTTTTTAAAAAAAATGCTTTTTGTTTTTCCTATGATTTTAATTTTAATTCAAAGAACTCTCGAGGCTTGTTAATGTACTCAACATGAAGCGTTTCCAAAGGTCTTTTAAGTTTATTAGTTTATCACATACTGTCTGCTACCAATATATCTTTGAACAAATAACTCACAGGGGCTTTTCTACTCCATTTACTTTAGTAGATGTAAATCTAAAATTTAAATTTTCTTGAGAATACTTACTGGATTTAATTTTCAGAACTCTGCGCGTCTGTGCACTTGTTGATGCTTTATTATCGTCGAATGTTCACTTACGACTTAAAAATTTATCCATGTTTTTGTTAATCTACTGCCGTAAATTCTTAATACTGTGAATTACAACTAAAGCGCAAATTATAAAATGTACATTAAAAATAGATTCGGTAGCTATAGAAGTATTGACTCGATCAAGACTAACTGGAATTCTACGAGATACAGAATTTTTACATGTTTTGCTCAGACGTCCGATAAGTTAGTTGCCCAAACTCACGCAGACGTTCGCGAGAGTCCTAGATGTGCTGGATATGATAGAGAGCAGCATAGACCATAGGCTATTTTTCTAATGACATTTCTACATTTAGAAATGGATGATGGAGGAAATATATCTTTGATTAAATATCATTATGCAATCTGCTCCAATTTAAAAATTAGCGTAAGGAAAAAAATAACATAATATTTATCCTATTACTTAAAATATATATTATTTAAAAGGAACAATTATAAAATTTAAAACTTATCTTGTTAATTTGTACGGTTTATTATAAAGTTCGCATTGAAGCTTAAGCGCTCAATGCATTATTTTTGAATTCAATACATTATTTTTGTATAAGGGGGCGCGATAAAAATTATGATTGAAAATTGGATCGCCAATATTGAATGTTTGTGAAGCACTGTTATAGAAGCAACATATTTTTTAAAAAGCTTTTTGTTTTAATAGGAGGCTAAAATGAAGTAAATGTAGTATACTGTTCGAATTAATTGGGACAAATGATAAAAAACGATTTTTTCTAAAACGCTAGATTTTAATCATTACATACCTTAAGTAGACAGAAAAACCTCTATATTGGCACAAAGTATGTCTTTCTATAGTATAAATGGGCTCTTCAACTTATCTTGGTATTGTTTCCACTAGTGCAGCACACATGTTCTTAACTTCATCACCGTGAAACCACAATTGTAGAGACATTTTATCGTTTGTTCTGTTGTCGTGCAACTCATCTTAGCAAAACGATTCTTTAGAATGTGTCATAAACTCTCAATAAGATTTAGGTCTAGTGAATTACCAGGCCAATTAAGCAACTTTATTTTATTTTACCACATAAAAGTCAGGACAAATATCGAATTATGACAAGAATCCAAATCATGTTGAAATGTTTCCATGGATGAAACAAATCTCCTACGTAATATTTCTATGTATTGGACATAATTCATCATAACTTTAAAAGAAACTAAGCTTCCAGTGCAATTTATTTCGAAAAACCCTTCAAAACATCTGTTTAGAAGGGTGTTTTACAATCTGTCGGATATGATCTCGCAGCAGTTTCAACTTCATTTCGTCTAACTACACGATTTGTATCCCGGCCCAAATAAATGCATTTCATCACTTAAAATCAACTTCTTGTAATCGTTAACAATCCAGAATCGATATTTTTTTATCTATGCTATACGGGTTTTCATCGTTTTCTGAGTTAGTAATTGCTTTTTCCTCTGTCTTGATTCGTTACTTCTAACTTCCAGAACACTCTTCTGTACAGTTGAGGTACTCATTTCAACTCCATAACCCTATAAATCAATTCAAAGGTATGTGCTTGTCTTACTTTGATCTATTTTGCTATTTATTATTAGAATTTTATCAGTTCTTGAAGTAATTTTTAGTTTGAGCCAACATTTTCCTTTTCTTTTTGGAGACGATGATCAGGAATCTTGAAATGTTCCTAAAATTCTTGAGACACTTGATTTGCCCACCCCGACTACCGTAGCTATGTCTCTCACAGTCATAGAAGTGTGTTTATTAAGAGCGATTATTTTAGAATGGTTCCTCGAAATAAGATCCATCTCAGAACAAGCAAAAGTAAAACGTGTTATGGGGAACGCAAAATTATAACCACCAGCTACCACACTGAGAGACTCACAATTGAACTACTAATCTTCTAAAATCATCAAACAAGGAAATTATAGTCAACGTCTATCCGTCACATTACTTTTGGGCAGATTTTACCGGTTTGAGGTGGTTCCGGACATAACTGGTAATCATACCAACCCAGGCAAGAAAAAAAATGTTTATTCCAATTAATTCGAAGAGTATAGTAACTAATTACTCAGAAAAAAATATAATTAAGTATTGATACATAATAATCTTCAGAAATTACCCATTACTTATTTGAGAAGCATTGTTAATGCACTATTTCTTGTTTTCTTTTTCTCAAATTAAATATAGCACATAACTCTGATGCACTATAAACAAGTTTTAAGAATTATTTCCACCACACATAAGGCAAATTTATATATTTAAATAAAATATTCTGACTGAAGCTGTTATTATAATATTTTATTCTAAATAGTGATACGTACAGTGTCAATACGGATCATAGCCCTAAATGCAAAAGGAAATTATTTACATAATAGTACATTATTATAGCTATTTTATACATAGTGTGGGATAGTTATACATAGCAGTTATCCACTCTCAGATTCCACGAGATCTGCTATGAGTAGTTTCAAATGGCGATATACAGTAATGTAGTATATTGAAAATGTGTTTATTTGCAGTAAAAATAAAGTCTGACTTGTTACAGTTCCAATATTATTATATAACATAAGACTATCTAAGATCTACTCGGAAATAGCTGTTTTTCTAATCCTTCTTTTACTAATTGAGTGTTTGAATAGTTGAATATTTCCTTAAATTCTTTAAATTTAAATTTGGTATAATTTTCGTTAAGGTGCTTTTGATATTAAAGCTATCCATTAATTGTACGTCTAAAATACATTGATTTTTCGTTATTATTAATAATGTACCTTTTATTTTTTTAGAAACCGCTCTGACAATACTTAGGAAATGAATTGTGAACAATTTTGAACTAATAAATATGTAATTTTACACCCATTTAACAGAAATTGATCGATAGATTTCTCTTTTAAAAAAATATTTTGTTCACTGCTGTGTTTCTAACACAAAACGCATTGAGTAAGGTATTTTTTAAATGAATTTAAAGGATTTTTAGATTCGATCAAAAATTAGTCGTTATATCGAAAGAAGCATCAATTTTCTGTATTCGCGATAATAATATTTTCTTAAAATCGTTAGTATCTTTCCTCTGAAAAAATATTTAATTATATATTTTGATAAAAAAATTTTAAAGAAAAAGGTATACGTGTCGCTTTGGCTTACAGTTTTCGAAAAATTTACAGTAAATTTTCTAAAATTTATTAAAAGGCTTCTGAATGATTAAAAAATATTTAAACGAAATTAACACACACTATTGTGTTCTCATTAATTTATTCAGTTAGTTATAGAATACATATTTTGTTATGTTTTATACTCATATTACTTATTTTGTTCAAAACATAGTTTTGTATGTGTGGTGGGAAATATTATAATTAAGAGTAGTCGGTACCCCCTATAACCACTAAAATTAAATCGAGCTTTTTTATGTACCTTTTTCTCAGAAACTGTTACGTATTAAGACTTCAGATTTTGTCTGAATATAATTTAGACTTTAGTATTTACACTGAAGTGAGATATTTCAAATATATTGTTAAGTTTTTTTCAAAATCATGCAACGTAAAAGTATCAATCACTATGATATTTTTGAAAATTGTCATTTTTTTCACGATAAGTGACACCTACGAAAATATTTTCAGAATATTATCAAAATCTCACTTCAGTATATATAGTTACATATCATCTATGTTTTCTGAAATTTGCATGAGGATTCTTTCTGTCAATTCTGAGGAAAAGTTACACAACAGTTTGAAATACTTTATTTAGCGAAAAATGCACTTTTATATGAAATGTCACTTCATCACAAAAATTGTGAATTACAACATGCATTTGCCACATTTTATTCAACATTAGCATCAAGTCAATATACTTTAATTAAATAGGAAACAAAAAAGTTATAAATTCTCAGAAAATACATACATAGCGCTTTTCTGTTTTTGTTTAACACGAGATATTTTGGAAAATTTACATCTATTACCACAAAATCTGTACAACTTTTTGAAGAATTTGTAGCATTTATGTATTACAAATATCAAAGTAGAGCATATATCATCATAAATATAATGTGAAATTATTACCTATATGGTTTTGGTGTGCATTTGAGAAAACAGGGTTTTACGTCAGTTCGAAAGCTTTCATCAGTGTTTTGTGTGTTCACATACAAGCATAAGTTTCTAAAACTTAAAAATTTCTAAAGTTTCTCTAAAATAGGACAAATATGTTCTAAAACAGCCAAAATAAAACTGTTTTTATGTTTTTAAACACGATATTTATGTGTTTGTATTTATGTAACCAACTTCTTGCAACGACAAATGGTATTGCACATCTAAATTATTTGTAGGTCCATTCATTCAGAAACTTTTGAATATTTAAGTTTAAAAACTTATCTGTACAATAAAAAAATATTTATATTTATACTGAAGTGATATTTTCTCAAATATAATTAGATTTTTTCAAAAACAAAAACGTTTACTTATCATCACGGATTTTATTCAATTTTGTCATAACATGCCTCTTTAGCTAAATGTTTTTGTAATGTTTCCAAAATATCACTTCAGTATGTACAAGTATACACAAGGAATATATAATGTAAGTTTCCATTGTATTCACATGCAGTAAATTTAACAGAATTTCATTTTTAAAAAACAATTTTAAAAATATAATTTTTAGAAAACAGTAATTTTTATAAAAAAAATCTTACCTTGTCATAATGAATAACCCAAAAAAATTTATTTTTCTTCATTATATATAAATTATTATTTTAATCATACCAACCACATCTAACTAAAAATCCCGCTGAAGTCTTGACAGTTAATTGTACAGTTATACCGTTATCTAGAGTTAATAGCGTATGCATAAATAAAAAGAAGGCTTTGCAATTGTTTCTGGATATTTAAAAGGTAAAAAGGTAAATATCTGTCAAAAGTGGGCGTGGCCCGCCAATTGATGATTTTTTAAAAGTCATTTTGACATACTTCTAATTGAAAATATGGCATATGTGTTATATCCCTAGAAAGATTATGAATTACAGATTTCAGAAATATGAAAAACTCCAAATCGATCATTTCAAGATTTTTACACTACTGACTGACCTTACATTAAATAACGTATTTTCTTTTTAAATCGTCTAATCAAGGGAATTATTTCTGGAAAAATATGGTGATTTGTTCATTCGAATAAGCAACTGTGTACCTTATCTAAATGAATGACAACTGCTATTTTTAGTATTAAAAATTAAATTTCATTTAATAACATATACAATGATCTAGGATATATAGGTTATGTGTTCGAATCCTCAAATTCTCTTGAATAATAAATTCTCATTTATTTTCATTTTAACTACTATGGACATTTAAGTAATTTAGAAGTCGTGCGAAACAAATCTTACATTTTTCATTCAGTTCGGGGGTGAATTTTATAGTTTCGTTTTTGTGTGCTTTCTTTGGAGGCATACTACTCTTCAGGAATGGGCCTCTCTGGAATTCAATATGTCGTAGTAGAGTATGGTCGTTATTGTCGCTCAACGGAAATATTGGATATCAGCTTATGCACCTATTATTAATACGGATTCAATTTTTTAAAATAAAATTTGTCAAACAATCATGTATTTTAAAAGGGCGAATTTGGTACAAGGTATAATTTAAGTATATTTTTTGTGTCTTAAATAATAAGCACACATTTAAAGCATATAAATGAATTAATTAAAATATAAATAAGTTTCGATTCTGCTGACTCTGAGACAAATAATCTGAAATCAAAAGAAAAAATAGCTTAGAGATCATTACGTATTCCACAAATTACAACTATCATATAAATAATGTATATTACACGAACTTCAACTGAAATAAAAATTAAAGATATATAAACTAAAATTAAGAACCATTTAAAACAGATAAATAATCTTCTCCTGAATTAAGCTACTGTTAACAATAGATTTGAAGTAAAGCATACTCCTTGTTGCCAACATTTTATATTCATTTTTGAAAAAATTCCATTTTGAAATATTTCACTTAGAAGAAGCAAAAAAGAAAGTATTGTAAAGTGTTATTATAAAGTATTTATTTTTTACTAAAAGTTATATTCCACAACAAATTAAAATTCAATCCACTTAATTAAAAGAATTTTCACAAAAAAATTATAAAAACCCTTGGAGAATTATACAGTAAAATAATAATTGGAAATAATTGAAAATACAAGTCAGAATTATCGGTATATGCATCAATTTGGAGAAAGTATAATTGTCTCCGTGTATTTTTAGGATTAGCTGTGTTTTTTGTTCACTTCATACGCAATAAAATGCCGGAAATTTATCCTATAATTAATTGTGATTAAATATTTTAGATTTCAGATTTCATTTCTGCCTATTTTTTATACCCTTATACCTCAGCTATTTTTTTTCAAGTTTGCAGGATCTTAAATTCTAAATGGTCAAGTTCTGAAATCTTTGGTTTATAATAAAATTCTGAAAGGGAATAAAGTTGTTCAGTGATCTTAAATTATCCATGAGAACACAGTAGGTAAAAATCGTGCCGGTTATTACGAAAAAATAACTTCTCTTAATTGGTAAAATTTTCCAAACAGAGAGAAACATTTCTTTTTCCAATAGGGATAAAAACCTTTCTTGTAAACTGGAGATTTCAGACCTTGACATTAGAATCTCGTGCAATTTAAACCATAAACCTTCAGATTTTTCATGTATGAGGGATCCAGATAAGAACAAAAAGAAAAAGGAAGTGTAACTCGCAATAAATAAGCACCATATAGATGCCACCTGACCAGAACTTAAGTATTCTTCGGGATGGAGAATGACAGCTAGTACGAAATACACCATACACGCATTGTAAATAGAAAATAATAAAACCGAAAATGAAAAATGTCCATCTATGGATGAGACAAATTTTCTGATAAACGCATATTTCTTGTAAAAATAAAAGCACTGAGAATCAAGTAGGTTACTCTCAGATTCCACGATATCTGCTATGAGTAGTTTCAAATGGCGACATACAGTAATGTAGTATATTGAAAATATGTTTATTGGCAGTAAAAATAAAGTTTGACTTGTTACAGTTACTATTACCAGAATCCATAAGCACGCTGAGTTCGTGATGTTTGCCATGAAGAGAAACATTTTCATTCGTACCGACCAGAAGGAGAAAACAGAGCAGAAAATCACAGGAATGTTTAAGCAGGTAGTAAGCAAACCAAGAAGGTAAATGTATTTTATTTCCTTTCTTGCAGCAGATAAGTTGATATGATCACTCAACGTAATGAGCTGCGATGAAATTTTCAAAAGAATATTCATACGAAAACTTAAAATCCATCTCATTGTCAATGATGTTATTGTCATTAGTACGGTAGCCCTACACATCACGTATTGATGCATGTAAGTAAGAAAAGAAATATTAATCACAGAATGATGTATGGTAACGCAAATATTCACTAAAAACGTTAAGTACTTGGCCCATTGTACATTTGAATGACCATTCCTTTGATTTTTCGAATCCAGTAACACAGTAAGACGAAACATCTTAAATATGTTTTTATACAGATTGAGAAATTCGTTTTTGGCCATTTTGTGGGTAAATTTAAACACTCTTATGGAGTAACTTCATGCTTCAATTTATAATTGCATAAAGGTTAGATGTCCGACTTTGATATAACACTAATATTGCAGTTTATTTACTGCAAAGACGGGAGTTTAGTATACTCTTCAGAGTATTAATTCTGAAGTAAAAAAGATAGACATTTCCACAAAACTTCTTTGAGTAACTCGTTTTACAAAGAATGCCACCTGAGAAAAGATGTTAGTATCTAAGCAAAAACAACATCAAAACCATAGCGAATCAGAAAAAAGAATAAGAATAACATTTACTTAAGCTTCAATTACAATCGATGCGTATTTTTCTTATATAATATCAATAAACCATGAAAGTAATGGAAAGAATAACCACAAAAAAAAATAGAAGTTAATTTCGAGTCAAAAGAGAAGACTGAACGTAGAGAGTAAATGTTTATTACGATTATTGATTTCTCTTTTCAATACAAACAATGAATACGCGTTATGGAAATCTATCATTTCCATAGGAACATGAAATATGATCGGGAATAAGTTTTATCAAAAATAAGGAGAATTTATGAACGGTAAAAGAAAGTTTTGGAGTATTTCAATTATAAGCCAACTTGTATCTTATATTTTATGGAAATAATGTATTGGACAAAACGGGATTATTTTATACTTTTGTCATATCGTTGAATATAGCGTAAAAGTTTTTAAATTGAATTATACCTTGAAGTTTGCACCTATTATGTAAAATATGCTTAAAATTATTTTACAAACCAACCATAACTTGACTTCAGATCAGAGATTCTCAAAATGTTTGGGGGAGGGTGATAGACCTACGTGGGAGGCGTGAGAATTACGAAAAATCGAAAGTAAAAGTTGTGATGGATCTATCTGCGACTCTATTAACACCTTGGGGACTCTTCTGGGGGAAAATAGTTTAATTCAACCAACTTTCGCCGACCAAGAAAGCGTGATTTTGTAAATGAAGTATATTATATAAATTCTGTTTTTGCGAGTCTGTGAGTTGGCAAGTAGGAATCAGCAAAGAGTTAGCGAGTTAGTTTGTTAGTGGGACATTGAAAGATAGGGAATTATTAAGAGCTCTTGGAGTTATCCAGGAAAACGGATTACACCAGTAGATCTAACGACATTGATCAATCCCGATAAAGATCACCTGCAAGTTTCAAGTGTAGGATCCGCTGCATACAAAGTACATGTATCGTGAGCTTGTTTAATTAGTAATTAGCTTATTAGTGTGCGGCGTAGTTTATATTGAGCGTATTTAAGCTGTCTTAGATTCAGTTGAGTGTCCGTAATAGTATCAAGGTGTTATAGAATTTCACAGCGCTCTACTATTTATCAGCTTATCTTAAATAAATTGTTATTGTGTCTGATTGATATTTTGGTAACAATAAATTAATTAGATTGAAATCATGTCTGTTGATCATTCAGTTTCTCCCACACATCTAGCCGAGTCTGCGGGTAGACAAGGGGGTTCAGATGTAAGCAGGAACTGATATGTATTACAAAGTTCATTCAAAAATTATTAATTTACTGAAAGGCAACAAAACAAGATATACATTCTGCATAGTAAAAAATGAAATATACATTTGCCCTGATGTAATAAACGTATAAATATATCAACACTGCACAATGTATTTGATAATCAATATATCAATACTAAATTAAAAACAATTTACTAATTACTAGTGATTCCCATTGCAGAGCCAAAGTTTTTAACGGAAGGTTCAATATTAGAAATTCACACTCATTCTTTTCTATATTTAGCTGAGATCTATGTTTTGTACTGAAAGCAGTCTCCACAGAACAACTCCCGGTTTCACAAAGGTAGGTTTTGGAAATGATAATATTCTACGAACCTCTTTCGTTTTCAGTGTAGAAATCTCATCATCCACCCCTGCTCAAAATTCAAATAGTGATTTATTACAAAACTACCTCTTAGTTCATCAGTTGACACAGATTTTTGAAACGTTTCTTCTTCGGAAGTTGAGAGCATTTTTGAAAAACATTGAAATGGATCACTAACCCGTTCCTAACTTGCTTTCAAGTTGCCATCAGCTAAAATTTACTTTTTAAAAATTATGTGCCATCCTAGCTGAATGATTTTCAATGACTTCCAACACAATTTCCTATGTTGTTCTTCAGCCTCGCAAGTTTTTTAATACATTTATCCACATTTCCAACCATTTCTAGGTTTTATTGATTTAAATAGTGGGTAAATAAATCTAATTTTCTGCAAAAATTATCAATTTTATTACTCTTATTTAATATATATATATTACTTTTGCAACTATGTCAACCCAGATTTTGTATGTGTCGTACACGGTGAATTGGCAACCATGTGCTTCCTTTCATATAATGTTTGTTGTCAATACATTTGCGATAATATTTAAATACCAAAACGATAACAAAAAAAATTAGAAAATCTTAATCTTCCCATTTGTGTTTCACAGTAACATCAAATAAAATTTTGAAATCAACCAAAATATATCATCTGCAAGTCTAACGTTATTGCCCTAACTTTTAGAAATTTAAACAACTATTTAGTGGAAAAATTCCCAGCACTGCAATAAAAAAATACTTATTATTGTGTGAAAACAGTCATAGAATTGTTTTCCCTTATTGAATGCATATTGCAGCATTTGGTGATGTCTTATGATTTTAGGTAAATGGTTGACTAACAAAACATAAGTTTCAAAAAATAAAAATTGTCTATTAATTTAATTTAGGATCACTTGAAAAATATAAAATACTTGGAAGATTTCAATTGATACGCTACTCATTTGTGGAGAGATTTTGAAATCACGCCAAACAGATCCATAGCGTATTAGCATTTTATAAATGAAAATTATCCAAAGTATTATCCCGAGCTTAAAAATAAATTGAAAAATTAAATACAATACTAACATTGACATAAAAAGAACTGAATATTTTTATCAATGTGAAAGCATAATTTGAAAAAATAATTACACGACCACCTGCTTTCTCAACACGTATTTGAGCCATCTCACTGTATTGTGCTTGTTTGCTGATACCTATTCCAATTTGATGTGCAATTACCGCTCGCACTGCTATTGCTTGTCCAGTGTGATGACCTTAATGTCATTTTTTGCAATGCAATTTTAGAAACCCGCACTTAAAAAAAAAAGGTAGAAACAAAAACGTATGAAATTGCAAAACAGCTCTGGATGGGCCTGTTTCTCGGTAGCCCTGCATCATTGATACCGCAGTAGCTACGTCCATGAGAAAGGCAAACCATAATAACTTCAAGTGTTCTGTTTACAAATTACTAATGGAATCTGTTTTAGAAAATTATAACATAAAGCTCCATCTTAAAAGGCAATTAAAAACAATATAAGGTTCAGTATTTTGATATAACTGAAAATCTTACTTTTACCATTTTTATTTTAATAGTAACATCAAATGAAAGGTACTTGCATGTTATCGCTACCTATTGGTGGCATTGTATAAAACGAAGCACATGATTGTCAATTCAGCGCGTACAACACATGTGAAAATAGAATTACCACCGTGGCGAGTATCGTGAACGTTGGCGATTGTTGCGATAATAAGTATCAAATAAAATTTAAAAAACTGTCTAAAACAGAGAAAAAAACAATCTTATTAAAAAACCCGTCAATTAATTTCGCCAAATTAAAATGTCGGCAAGGGGGGTAAAATATTGTGTTAGAATATGTACGGAATGGTTTCCAAACATTAAATGTATATTGCGGCATTCCGTGGCGACTTTTGATTTTAGGAAATGGTCGATAGAAAATACGTAATACAAAAAATAAACATAAAAATTATACAATTAACTCATTTTAGGACTACTGGAGAAAGATAAAATAGGCGAAAAATTTCAATCGGAACGCTACTCGTTTGTTCAGATCGGTCGGTCAGTCTTATATTATCGTCAAAACTATAAGAAATTTTAACAACTATTTAGCAGAAGAATAAGTAGCGTACAGAAGTCATATATAATTTTCATCTTCGCTTAGTTAAGAGAAATAAATTTAGCTTAAAATTACAGAAAAAAACACGGTGTAAAATCAAAGCAAAATCGTAAACATCCCGCGATAATGCTATCCGATTGTTGCCAAAACTACAAAACAAAATTTAAGTTGTTGAAAGAATAATTTTTAAAAATTTTATTTATTCGAAAAATAAGCCTAATTTTGTATCAAAGGACAAAAAATGGATAAATATGGCAATAAATAAACATAACTATAGTAAAAATACGTAATAATCCCGAAAACACTGTATCTACAGTATGAATTTTCGCATTCAGGGAGAGACGTGACATTATATGATGGTCATAACACCAAAAGATCCCTTAAAATTTAAATTTTAAAAAATTTAGTGTAAATTTCGAAATAATAAGTACATAAAAACCCCATCCGGAATCAAATGCACCAATATGTCAACATTTTAGAGGAATTTGTCCAGTAGTTTTGGAGATTAGCGGCTTTGAACAAACACACATTATATTTTTATTTATATAGATTAAATGCCAAGATCTTATTCAACTTAATAAATAATGCACATAATTATGAAAATAAGCAAAAAGTATACCTTTGCACTACACTTTTGCTTAAAAATAATACCATTGAAAAAGCAAAAATTTAAAAACTATTTATCATAAAAGATATTGATGCTCATTTGAGATTAAACATTTTTACCTGCAGTCAAAATATTCTTTTATATTTTATTAATGGAATATTTATTCCAATGAAATATCGTTTCTATAGAATTATTTGATTTTTAGATTAACGAAATCAAGCAGCAATACATAAATATCGATTAAATCAGTCAATACATACCTTTTTAATAAGAAAAGGAATATAATATAATAAGCGCATTACTTTATTGATAATAAATGCACTACTTATTGTGGCAGACATAATGAATTTCCTTTTGTGTATATAATCAATGAGATAGATTTTAGCAGAAGAAAAGAAATGTTTTTCGGAAAGAATAGGAGGATAACGACTTATAGACATTGGCAGTTTGTTTGTTTTGATTAAAATGGATGAAATGCAGTTGTGAATTCTGAAGAAATAAGTATCCAGAAAAATTCAATAAAATACGCTCCTTATTCACATGAATCTCAAAAAAAATTATTTCCTTTTTTTAAAAAAAAATAAAAACACAAATGTAGGAATCTAATATAAGAGGTCCAAGTAAACTTTGCAGCACCGGGATCCCCTTGGTATTTTAAAACCCTGGGATTAAAATAAATAATCCTGGGATTTAATTTTTGTCTGAATTTTATTTTAAAATTTTTTGCTAAGTATTGTGGATCTGGTATTACATTTAATATATCATATTTACTTTTTTGTACTGTTTACGTTTAATGTCAGTTTTCTTATGTGTTGAACCTTGAAGGGTTTGACGTGGTTTGTGTATGTTAAACCGTGAAATTTCATATGTTTTCTCTTATTTCATTCTGTAATTTTCTCCCCATCGCGAGGGATGTCAGAAAATGGACATTCTCCCATCCACAGAATGCTCGGTGTCCGCTAACTTGAAGGGGACAAAGGCAATTAGAATTTTCGGAAGATATCTAGCTACAGGAGATATTTTATTTTAATTTTCTGAATCATGCTCTCAATGTCGGTGCTTGCACTGATTTTGAAGTTATTTTCTCAAGCACTTAATGCAATCTATTATTTTTAAAGACTTATTTTTATAATTTATTAAAAGTTTATTATACATTTTAGTATTATTAATTAAAAAAGGGAAAGAGTCATAACGTTACAGTCACTCAAAATGCTAACGATGAGAGGTTAAAGCTCGAAAGAGCTAAACACTCTGGTCCTCCACCCAACGAATTATATTTCACTCTTGAGTGAAGTTACTGGAGATTAAAATAAATGTTTGTGATTTCTACCATCAACAGACTCATCTCCGAATAAACTGGCCTGGTGAAGTTAGTCCAATTCAATCGTTTACATTTAGTTCGTATGAAATAACAAAAGGTAATTACGTTTTTAATTTTGAATTATGTGTATTTCTTAAGATATAAATTAATAAACAAATACTGTAGTACCTCCTGCACTTTGAATAAGACACAGTTAATGTTGGTATCGGTCGCTTTGAATATGGACCTTATGTATTTACCTCTCATTTAAGGAAATTCTATTTAAGTTAGGGTTTGCAGCCCCAGGATCCTGGTGTTTCTTCAAATCTCGAGATTAAAATTACTAATCCAGGGATTTAATTATTGCCTAAATTATGTTTTAAAATTTTTTTCTGATTAAAATTTATATAGAGAGTTCCCACATCCGAAACGAGACATTGCGCAACATTCATTGCTCTTCCCCAGTAATAAAAAAATGTGACCCATTTATTTGATATGTTTATAATAAATTTTGATTTTTTTTTCTGAATCATCAATCAGGAATCATTTTTCTGAATTATCAGTTGAAGTCAATATAAAATGTGTGTTTTTTTTAGATTTCTCTCTTTTTTATATATATCAAGAGATAAATTGAGAGTAATATTATTTTGTTATTTTTAGTAAATTCTTATAAGCTGTTCTTGCTGTTTGGTGCCATCGAAAAGGTATTTCTTCAAAATTATTTCTGAATATTTAAAGTTAGTGAATTAACTCTTTTATAGGTGAGTTATTCAATTTTTTCTCTTTTTTTAATATACAGAGAGATAAATTTAGTGATATTATTTTGTTATCATTATAAATATCTTTTCAAATTATATTTCATGTAGTAATATTTAAATGTTAAAACATATTGAAAAAATATTTTTTGAGGAAGCTAAAAAACAAAATTTTATTGGATTGTGAAATATACAATGTATTTATTATTATTATGTAAGAAATGAAAATCTCTCTGCTTTTTGAGTATTTTTATCAGAGTTAATTTTAGATTTATTATGATTAATTTCTAGCGTTATACGTTAATAAGGTTTTAAAAAAAGGAAAGTATATATTTTTTCTATGGGAGTTGTACAAGTAGAAAATTTTTTAGATTAAAATTTATGTAAATCCGTTCTATCATTTGTATGTGCTGTGTACAGATATATGTGAGCTTGTCGGAAAAAAGGTTCAGTTTAGAGTTCATAATTTTAATTTCGAAAAATCTACACTTCATTAGAAAGTCTACCACAGTTATCAGTTCTACATATAATAAACATAAAAATAGTTTTTCAATGAAAATAAAAATTATGGGGTTGTTATTCTGTTTTAAAAATTTACAATTACGTTTTAAAAAATCTTAAAAATATCGATTTTTGATTCAAATGGGTCCATTTTCAATGAATTCAAATTGTACTATTTTTAGTGAATTCATTTAATGTACTATTTTTTATCTGTTTTTTATAATGAAATAAGTTTTGTTCTGATTTGTTTCAATAAATTATAATAATAAAGCAATTTTTAAATTATGTTTTTAGTTTTATTATGTAATTTCAACCATGCTAATGGGCAAGTATTTTTCATAAATAGTTCGGTCCTAATCCCGGGATCAGTCCCGGGATTAGGACAATGTAATCCCGAAATCCTGGGATTGAAAATATATCACGGGTTTGCAAACCCTAGGTCCAAGCTCACATAAACTGCGCATGACACTTAAGATATCCAAAAAATTGTGACAACTTTTTTTAAAAAAAATTGGAGACAAGGGGATTTTTTTGTGGTTTTTAGATTTATTTAGTACATTTTAAGAAAAATAGGCTAAAATTAAGAAGAGAAAAAGAAACTATTGTTACTAAAATAGGAAAAAATTGGTAAAAATATACAAACAAATTACATATTGCCTATTCTGTAAGAAAAGTGTTTATGAACAAATTTTCCATTTTTCAATTTTGCGGTGTTCCTCAGGATAAGAAATATTTTAATTTTTACAAAAACTACAGCAAAATTATCTTACTTATAATATGAAATTGATTCAAAAAACTGTGATCAAATTCACATAAGGAACTGTAAATTTTGTAATAAAGCAGTGATAGAAAAATCCGAAGGTTAAAACACTTCTACTATTATTACGAACTACACAAAAATTTCAGCTAATTAATTTCAAAACTTTTTTGAGAAATCGCTATTCCCGTTTGAACATTTTCAGAAAAAAACACATTTCGAGTAAATCCCCTTTTTTACGTAAGACATTACACACATACCACTACTAATGAGTTGCTTAAATTAGTGGCATCTGCTTTTACTAAAACACTTGTAGTTTTTGTTCTATTGAATGGAAAACAATAAACTTGGTATTTTTATAAAGCTAATAAGATGGTCTATAAAATTAAATCAGAAAATTTTGTCAATTTTTGGCAAATACACAATTTTAGGGTTGTCGGACATTTTAAGAAACCGTCAAATTTATGAAATTTAGAGGGTAATAAAGTTGCTAATAAGGTTTGATTAATTTTGAAGCAAAAATTGTGCTATATATGTGTGATTAACTTCTGTAATAATATATATCCATTAGTAAATTAACGTTGACAGAAGCATAATTTGATAAGAAAATTTTCTTAAACTTCCACATTTGCTCAAACATTAATTCATCTTTTATTTCTGAAAATATATAATTTCAGTTTTTAAAAATAATTTTTCTATATTTTGTAACTCCAATATACAATAGAGGAGGAATATTATCCCAAACATCTAAGTAATTTTAGAATTTTATTTTAAAAATATCTCACAAATTATTAAACTTATATCCCATGATTTTTAATTGTATTTATATTATTTGTCAGAAATGTTAAGAAATTTTTTTTGAAAAAGTAATAAAGTGTGGCAGATTGAAAAATCAAGAACTGTAAAGTAATTAAAATCGTAGTAATGTTTATAATAATAACTTATTCTTGATCGCGCGATTTTCTTACTTACGACACCAAAACACTAAATATATATATATATATATATATATATATATATATATATATTCTTGATCGCGCGATTTTCTTACTTACTATATCAAAACACTAAATATATATATATATATATATATATGTGTGTGTGTGTGTGCGCGCGAAGGTGAGTACAAAACTCATATTTTTAGTATGCAATTCCGAGCTATTTTAGCGGACGTGGTGGCCGAGTGGTCTAGGCATCGGATTATGGCTAGCATGTTATGGGTTCGATCCCAGCACCACAAAAAGATCCGCCGTGTAGGGGAGCGATGCACGTAAAATCTGTCGAGAGCTCAAACGTCCTCCCGTTGGTGTGGCAGCTAGGAGGGGGGTGCCAGCTCAGGTGTCGTCCGCGTCACTTGACCATGGTTCAAAATTACGCGGACCGTCGCCAAAAGTCCTCGTGTTGCTAATCATTGCGATGTTTTTATTCACTCACCCGAGCTATTTTAAGTTACTATGATCGTTGAAGAGAGAAAATTTTACCAAAGATCAATTATTAGCTTATATATATATATATATATATAAGGTTTTACATAAATGTAAGATGAAAACAATTTTGTTATTAATGGAAGGTTCTTGTGGTAATGACTACTTTTGATCCGACTGCTTGAAATCTTAAAAAAAAGCTATTTTACCCACGCACAAATAATATGTAAAAATAACTTAGTTTAAAAAGTATTAGATATAGTTTTTTAATTATGATTATATAAATTTTTCCAATATCCAGAAGCGGATTAAGGGGCTGACGTACATGGCCGCCGCCAGGGACCCAAGCGCCATCTGGGGCCCGAGCTTGATGGACCCTAGTTATAAGTTTAAGGTGCAACAAAAAGATCTTGTACCCCAATATTGCAGCCTCTATGATTACTACGGATTTCTGTCAAGGAAGATTCTTAGAGATATTTCTCGCGTATATCTGTAATATTGAAATTAGTACAAAAGTTTTGCATGCGGATTTTTTTTTTTTTGTTTGCTTAAATTTTGTTTTGAACGAACGAATACTATTAAAGTCAAAGAAGTTTGCTTTCAGTTCACCGCCTTGATTAGTTACTTTTGGATACATTTTACTTTACTAATGATACCAAATAAAACAGAATGAAGTTATGTGATAAAAGATGTGTTAAGCTCAAAGCAAATTATTTCAAGTTGGTTGGAATTTAAGCCATAATGGCAAGATTTATAATTGAACACTTCTATGAAATTCGAATTTGACTGAAAATTTTTAATATTATTCGTCTTGATTTTTATTAACTTGATTTGATTGGTATGCCCGTTCATCTGTAAAGTTTAAATAATACGTTTGATTTGCTTCATAATTTTTTTTATTATTTTGATTTCATTTTATCATTTATTCACTCTTTGCTTTTAAAGAAAAATAAAACATTGTGTTTTCAGTTTCATAATGTTTCTTTTTAGTATGTCTACGTTCTAAGTCTTTCTAATTTAGATAAAGCGAACTATGAATGTACTGAAGATATAAATTTAGTTGAAAAACTTTGAGATTTCTTTTTTGATGTTGTGGCGTTTGTCAAAATGTTTGGACTATCCTGTAAATTTCAAATTATTTTGCAAATTTTTTATTGTTCTGTTCCGTTTCAAAGTATTAAAAGTATAAAAAAGTCAAATTTTCAATTTTCGGTTTTTCAGGAAAAAATATTTAATAATAACAATAAACTAGAATGTGCAAAAAACATTTTTATTCATTTAATGTTTTATTAACTGATGCTAGATGCTTTAAAAGGAAACTGTACAAATTAAAGATTTGTGACTGTTTCTAGTTTTTAAAAGAATTTTTAAACTTTATAGTTTGGAATGCTTAGTTGGTTGAAATATTTTAAAAATTTCCGTCATAAATAATTCGATAGCTGAACTACATTTTTAATATTAGAAATGAAACTATTATTTCCTTCATGATTATGAATTTTAAATTATATTTGTATTAAACCAAAAACTTCGCAATTCAGTAAGGAAATTTGAAAAAAGGATGAAGTGTAATTTCATGTAAGTTTGGAAAAGAAATTAAAAAAAACCCTTTAAGATTCTTATTTTAGCACATCCTTGAAATTAGTTGATTATGAATTATTAAAAGAGTCTAGTCAACTAAAATCTCCAGAAAACTATGTTCAAAATATCCAAAATGAATTTGGAAAAGAGAAACAAGAAGCAACTGATTTATCAGGGCTCCCGTTTTTGAAGAGAAAGCTGCACAAACTCGCAGACAGCAAAAGAGAAAAATAAAATACTCTCTAGCTAGTATACCCATTCTTCGCAAGGGTGAATTGAAAAATTAAATACAGATTGAAGGTTAAAGTTTTGAATGAGTTAATTTTACGTGCATTGCAATATAAACAAAAATAAAGTTTTTTGCATATCTCTGATGAATAAAAACCCATTCGTAAAATTTAAAGTCTGAAGGTCTAATAGCTGATAAAAAAGATTTTTTATTTATTTATAGCTCTCTTAAGCGTCAGTTTTTGAAAACACCTTCCTAAGCTAATCTTTGCTCAGCAAAATTAACACATTGTTACAAATTTTGTGTAATTAATGCTTAAAAGAGTGTAAATAATGTATAGCTGGATGTGTGTGTAACACTTTAATATTAATTTCTGTTGTATTTATTTTATGTCAAAATTGTAATATTCCCAAGCAACGCCATTCCTTACATTAATTCAATGGAAACAAAGCGAAATGTTGGTGATAGAAACAAGTTGGAATCATTTTTAGCGACCACGTTGGCAAATGATTGAACGGTGCAGAATGTGCTTTGCTGTCGTGCCACCTGGTGGAAATCTGTAACAAAGAATATAGCACAAAATTTTCTCCACAACAAATGCATATATATGTATATATGCCTATTTTCCTAGTGATCAGTTGTATGGTGTTGGAGTGAAGCGATTTCATATAAATACAAACATCCATTTATATATTATATATAGATATAGTTGAAAATCAACCACAGTATTCGTTATACAATGCAAGATAGGTACAATTACAACAACTCTTTAAAAGATAAGGGTTCTAATTCATTTTAACTAAAATCGTGTATTATTTCACTTTATGAAGGAATTGTTGATTGTTCCCATTCTAACAATTCCTTAAGCTCAACCGTGGGTGTTGCGGTTAATAAATGAATTAAGTAAGCCTGTTGTATGTTTATTCTAAATCAGTTTCAATTGTCTGTCTAACAGATCATTAATTTTCAACTAAAATAGTACAAATGCTTTAGTAACTAATCATTGCATTAGGATGCATCTGATTCAGGAATGTATGTTCCTTTCAAAGAAATAGAATAAAACTCTTACAACGTGTTAATTTATCGGATTTAAATATTGTCACAGAGAACTTCTGAAGTGTTGTGGGATCGCATTAGTCGGATGAAGGAATAGGTGGCTCTTCGGGGATAAAATCATTAATTTGCTCTTTTAGTCAGAGCTTATTTGATATTCAGTCTACTCAATGAAGAAATTAAATGGAGATAGAATATTTCCATGACTTAAAAGGCGTTATTTATTTACAACAAATATTAGCTAAATCCTGTCTCTTGTGAAATTATATTAATGGGTTCCCTTTTAGCACAGTAAATAACAGTTATATAATTGGTATTTATCATAACTGCTATAATCGATATTACGTTGATGAATTATTCCTTACTCAATATATTCAGAATAATATATATAATTATACGTACATAATTTTAGCATGGGAATAAATTATAACTGTGTCTTAACAAAGTATTAAGTAATAGGTATCCTTTTCCGAGATCAGAAAAGATTGAAAATTTTAGTGTATCGTGGAGTATTTTTATCTGAATGTCCTCAATATCTCAAGTGCGACTTATGCTAGAAAATTTACATCTAACGAATATATTAATATAGATTGTTTTATCATCATTTAATCTCACTTCTGTACATTTTAACAAGCAAAACTACAAAAGTGTTTTTATAAAATTATTGCCTTTTTTTATTCGCATAATCATTTAAAACCTAGACTATTAAGTTATTAGAACATAACTTTTATTCTTAAAAATTACTATATGGTTAAAGATTCCCCATTTGAACACACATTATTTTATGTATCATATATGTTATCCATTATTATAGTCACACTATAGCAGGCATAAAACCTGTTTAAAAATTAAGACACACCCGTAGAACTTAAGCGCTGATGTTTATAAAGAATTTTCGAAAAAACATTTCAAAAAGAACATTTTAGAAATACGTAGGGAATAGTTGAATAACGACTATAATATATTCTCGGCATTTCAAAGAGTTTCAAATGACCTTCTCTCAAAATCACATTAATAAATAACAAGCTTTTGAAAATGTGTCTGCAATAAACAAAAATTCAGTTCTCTAAAAATCTTTACTTTTATAAATAATGCGAAAAGAATCGAAATACTTACTTTATCCTTTATATTAATATTTATTTTTTGATTATTTGCTTCTTGTATTAGTAGACAAAATTTGCAAAATTCCTTCATAAAAGTAAATGCAATTAGTTAAGTGAAAGAAAAAGAATTATAATTTTTTATAAATATTTGGATTTGAATTATTCAGTTTTCTGTAAAAAGAAAAATTGTAGTTCATCCGTTGTGTGTGTTCGCATAAAATGAAAATGATAATAAAGCTTGAAACAAAATGTGTGGGGAGGGGAGAGGTACTCGCGCAGGATGTATATGATTGAATTAACAGTTGCCATGAAATCCGGCGTATAACGCTCAATTTTAACACAAAAAATAAGATCGATATTTACCGATGCGCATTATACGCCGGGTATAAAAAGGATAGCTTTAAAAATAAAAAAAAGAGATGAGCATAATAGAAATTAGTGATTTCTACATATATCGAAATGCTGTTTATTTAACAGAAATGACATACCTTTATGAATTTAAAGGGTTGTAGTTCTAGAAATATACTATTTATTCAAAAGCTTGATTTAGTACCTCAAATAAATGATTTCTAAAAATAAGAGCATTGCTTATCTGCATATCAAGTTTCTTAGTGAGAAAAGGGGGAGCGCGTTATACGGCGAATATACCTAAAAATATTAAAAATCCAGCTTGTAAATACAAGTGCGCGTTATGCGCTGGATTTCACTATAAATTCTAAAAGCATTAAATATTTAAAAAATAATTAATGATTTCTAAAGATAAAAACGCTCCTTTTGCATACTATAGTCATGAACATTTAATAATCAAACAAGTTTTTTTTTAAATAATTGTGTGAAAATGCTGTAGTATATAGATGGAGAACCTTTAAAACATTATATCTATATAAATGTTACGAAAAAATTTACTGCACATAAGAGTTCTAGGAATATTTATTAATCCCATTCTCAAAAAGTTTTTCTATCCTTGTTTGTATTCCTGGAAAAATAAGAACAGAACTTAAGTTCTAAACTAACTTTATTTAAACTTGAAGGTACAGAGTAGTATATATTAAAACTAAAGACTTTTACAAACTAATATAAAAAAACATTGACATTTTAGTAATTAAGGTTCTCTAAAAGGTCGGTTATGTGTTTAAAATGAAAAGAATCACGCAAAGGAAATTCAGTATGCTTCAAACTTTCCCAGATTTAAGCACTTATAAATTTAATTGATGCTCTTTTACTTACATCTTTTACCCTTTTTAATATTATTTATTTGGTTGTAGAACATTATCAGTTATTTATTTATTTTTGATTCAACTCTCAAAATGCATATTGTTGCCAATTTTTTATATTCCGGTTCCACTTAATTTTATTCAAAAACCTGAGTATATATGCTTTTCCGAACTCATGTTGATAACCATAGACAATAAACCACATGCGGAAACAAAACAAAAACTGGCATTACTTTTGGCGGGTAAGTTATATATTTGTTTTAAATTAACATTTATTCAAATTTCGAATCTTTTTAATTCCTAATAATTAATTCATAAATCTGCACAACTATTTTGAAACGTTTTCTAAATAATTTTATAAATCATTTCTAAATCATATTATATCGGTAGATTTATTACTGATTCTTTAGACCTTGAATTTTTCATAGCTTTATTGGTGATTCCAAGAAATAAAATATCATTAACTGCTTTCACGTGCCTTGTTAACCGGATTTCAATATTTCCCAACAATGATGCCATCGCTATAAATAACTAATTATTCCCTTCGCCAGAATACTTGATTGTATTTCTAATGTTACGGTTTTCCAGTTCTTCCCTGTATATAAAACGCTTTTTATTTGAATATGCAGTTAATTTTTTTTAGTAATTTTTCAGCCACGACCACATTATCAAAGTTAACCAAAACATAAAGCTTTCACGTCAATGTATTTCATTTATAATTTGACATTTCAATGTGATGGGTTATAAAGTTTAGTGTGTTACTTGTAGATATGTTCTAAATTTTCAAGTTTCCTATATATATATATATGTTATGACTTCTTCAAACACTCTTTAACTGTACCCCGTTTAATTATTTCCTAGTTCTTTCGCATCTTAATCTAATTGACCACACGCATTTGCATCCAATCACGACTCCTGTTACAAAAGAGTCGTACGACCTTCACCGCCAATATAAACTAGGAGCACACGGTTACGCCGCTCTTCTTCTCTCTTGTCTTTTGTCATCATCATGTAGTCTGCTGCAGCTAGTGTTTGTGTATTGTTTTGTGTGTGTGTGTGTCTATTTGTGATTACGTACATCTATGTGTCTTCATGTTCAGTGTACAAATAAACAAGAATAACTAGTATCAAGGCTATCTCCTCCATAACAATTAAAATCCAACATCAACCATCGTAAATAGTAACCTTATGGAAATACCAACACTAACCACGCTATCAAGATCTTCGCCAAAAGTCGCAATCTTTACTAAATCAGTCATCATTCATTATATATATATAAAGGAGTAATCTTATTTTTAAAAAAATTTACTTTCCGTCTTGTTGTCAGGTAAGTCATCAATGTTTAATGTCGCATTTGCAAAGTTTATTGGATATATGCCAGATTTTGGGGGAATACTGTATGTTGCCAAAAGTCTACATGTAACATTTTCTGACAAAATACCCAGGATTATTGTCTGGATTTTTATTCATTTTTTACGCATCCTATGACAACATTAGTATAAAAAAATGTTTTTTAACAGGCTTTCATAAGTTTCACTTGTATGTAACGGAATCTTTGAACTCAAATTTTACTCACTTTAAAAGGTCAGATCAATTCGACATTTTGCACACTTGTCAAAGACCGATGGCAATACAATAATTTCATGATTTTGTTCCATTGTCCTGATCAGGACATCAAGAATAACGATTTCCAGATTTGGCGACTAATTTCATATACCATTTCCTGATTTGGCGACTAATTTCATATACCATTTCCTGATTTGGCGACTAATTCCCTATACTATTTCCTGATTTGGCGACTAATTCCCTATACTATTTCCTGATTTGGCGACTAATTCCCTATACTATTTCCTGATTTGGCGACTAATTCCAGATTTAGCGAGTAAAAGATTAAGGTGCAACCCTTAAAACGAATAAAAACGAATACATTGTGGTTAATAGAAATGAAACAAACAAAAAAAGTGTTCTCTTTATAGCAACTTATTATAATACATACAATTGTCTAGTTTTTCTGAAAATGGAAATAAAAAAAAAAGACTCGTGCATGTGAAAAAGAAATTATCTTCCAACTAATAGAGATATTTTTATTTTATTTTTATAAAGCAATACGTTTAGAAGTGATGATATGAATTAACATTATAGTAATACGTTTAAAAGGTGATAATTAGATCGACACGATACGGGACTGAACCAAGGCCTCGTAAACGGAAGGAATAAATACCCTTGAGACCCATTAATTAATATCCATTGAACAGCAGGACTAATTCCAGCAGCTACGTAATCCCCCACCCTCCGGCTCCAAATATCAAACTCAAGGATTAATTCAACTATGAGAAAATGATAGTTTGAAAAACTAAAAGATTACGCTTTTATTGTAGATTGAACTACAAAATGAAAAATAAATTATAGTTTAAAAAAACTTTAAAAAACTTGCTTTTACAATGAATTGAACTAAAAAGTAAAAAAAATAATTCTTAATATCAGAATAAATTGACTAACGAGAAAATTAATGTCGTTGGGGTAAAAGTGTGGGGTGCTTTATACAATAGAGTTTTTAAGAAATTATAACACTTAATATAGAGCCTCGACGCTTTTACCCCAATGATATTAATTTTCTCGCTAATCCTTTTATTCTGATATTTAGAATTATTTTTGAACTTTTTAGTTCGGTTCACTGTAAAAGCGTGTTTTTTTTTTAGTTTTTTTAAACAACAGTTTATTTTAAAATTCAAAACAATATCAGGGTTAAAAGTCCGTTTGTATATAAGCCAGTAAGTACACCCCGTAGTTTTTAACTACGTTCAGAGGATGAAGTTACGCACCGAATTATGCCAAGTTACTTGTATTTTCTACATCTACTCCTTTCATAATAAGAAACTTGAGACCCAAGAAGTTTAAGTTTAATAAATCTATGAAGCGTGGCAGTTATTTAGAATCCGCAAACTTAAGCCAGTTATTCATTAATTGTTGTTGTTGTTGTCGTGTCCTTCCCGCAGGGAAGGAATGAAAGTTGCCATTGCCTGTGAGACACAGGTTGGACTTCTTAACGATTGATGGCGACACCACCTATCTCCACCTCCAGAATTTCGGCATGGAACTGAAGGGGAGGGAAATATTCTCCAGCCCCCTGCACTCGTGGTTTCTGCTGCAACCGCCCACAAGACTTTCAGACCCACTGATTTAACGAGCACGTACTCCGTCTATACTTGGTGGTATTTAGAGGCATCGGGCATCGAACCCAGGCCCTCAGGTCTGGAGTCCGATGCTCTAACCACTAGGAAACCCACGGCCCAATTCATTAATTAGGAGTCCGATACTTAATCAACCAGATAACCGTGATTTCGTAATCTTTTCAGAGAATTATTCAAAGCATTGTATATCAATCACTCCACTAAAATGAAGAACAGAGCAATTTTTGTAAATTATTGTTGGGGATCTTGATATTAAATATTCATATAAAGAGTGATTGGATTAAGACTTGAAAACTTTGAATTTATTATAGGAACATAAAACAAATCGTCCCATCATCTCATAAAACTGCCAGTTATATTATGGACACTAAAAAAGCTTCATATTTTACTAAAAAACTGTGCAATCTATCAAGTGCTAAGGCATTAACCTTTTAACGCACACAATTTTGGAAAACCAGTAAAAAATAAGTTTTTTTTTCTTTTACTTTGGCACAAAATGAATCAAAATGTTTATTTTAATTTTGGATTTTTAATTGCAAATGAAGCCGAATATTACTATCTAGTATGTACAGCAGTTTTTATTATCTTTCCTTGGAAATATTGCTGTCTCAAAAAAAAACATATGTTCTATAGTAAAAAGCTTTATTTATACTTTTCAACAGAAATATCAACAATAAAAGTATTTATTTTAAAAATAATTATTCGGAATTTTCTTTTGTATGATATACATGGAAGCAAGGTGCAGCAAACTGCGTAACGAAGCAATTATTATATAAATACTGACTCATTTTTTCTTTTGCATTTGCTCTCCGTTTTTGTACAATACACAGAGCAGTATCTTGTAGAAGCTTCTTTTTTGGTGTTGGTGGGGAAAAACTACAAAAATGACGTTCCATTAGCCGTAGAATTCCAGAAAAGAAGTTTTTTTCCCACTGATTTATGCATTTATTTACTTTACCTATTTACCAGATTTACGAAATCACGATGACGGATCGCAGTCAGTCTCATGAGTGTACAGTATGGTAATTGCAGGAGCATAAAATGCAGCCCCACTGAAGTTATCTCGAATGTGCGCAGTTTGGCCTGTTTAGTGCTCGAATTAACTCGAGCGTGCACGTTAAGGGGTTAAAATACGAAATAAGGGCATTTATTTTAATTTGTTGAGAATAAAAATGTCATTGATAGAAGTATGTTTTTTGACGGTTTATAAACATTGTATGTAGCAACCAAATAGTTTAATAACTATGCAGTATTTAGTTATCCAATTATTTAAATAGGTATTGTGAAAGCATACTGAACAGAATTTCAATATATCAAAACATACGAAATACCTTACAAGAATCATAACATTTTCCTCCGGAGTTCAATTGTGACAGGGTTGAAAAATGCATGTAATTTTTGAGCCCTGTAAAATCCCATTTTCATATAATACAAAAATTATAAAAAATTCTCTTGAAAATAAATCTGTTTACTTAAAATTATATAATTATTAATATGGCTGTGGTTAACCTAGTGGTTAGAGCATAGGACTCCAGACCGGAAGGCCGGGGTTCGATGCCCGATGCCCCCTAACACCCTCCGAAAGTCTTGTGGGAGGTCGTAGCAGAAACCACGAGTGCAGAGGGCTGGAGAATAGTTCTCTCCCCTCCAGTTCCATGCCTAAATTGTGGAGGTGGTGTCACCATCTATCGTTAAGAAGTCCAACCTATCTCACGGGCTCTAGCAACTTTCATTCCTTCTCTTCGGGAGGGACACTACAACAACAATAATAACATTATTTATATTAAATAAGAAAGGTTTTACAATAATATTTAATAAAAGTAGTAATTCAAAAAAGCCAGAGGCTGAGTGGTAGTGTATCGTGCTTCCACTCAGTCTACCAGAGTCCACGGTTCAAATCCCAGGCTAGGCAAGGTCGACTCAGCCCTTCATCCCTTCAGTGGGTCGATAATTGAGCACCAAGCATGCTTAGGAACTAAACACTAGTGGTTTCGCGTGAAACTTCTGCGCCTTCACCCCAGCACCTAAGGTTACAGAAACTGAAATAGGCACAGTAGGCCTTGGTCCTCATGGGATGCTGTGACACTGAGTTCAGTTCAGTTCAGTAGATTAATATTTACACATGAGATCAAACTTCTTTATTTAAGTTGTAAGCAACTAGCAAAGCCAATCTTATTCATAGGGCCATTTCTACTTAATCGAAAACTAATAAAATATTTTCATCAACTGTAACAGACGATTCTTTTATTGAGTACAAGTATGTTCTGAAATTTAATAATGCACATGTCAAATTTACTTTAAATGCAAACTTGATATCGCGTGTGTTTACAGTAAATAAATGCATTTTTGTTTTGTTTGCATTTGGATTTTTAAATTAAACCATAGGAATAAAAGCAAACTTAATGATCAAACAATAAAATCAAAAATCCTCCAAGTTCCAAGAAATTTTTTCCTAAGTTTTAATCTATATTTTAACCATTTTATAAAAATATAGTTTAAGTTAGTTTATACAACTTTTAAAACATAGAAGTAATACTATAAATAAAAATAGTAAAATGTTTCCTTGTCTTTGGTTTTGAAAATAATCAACATTCTAAGAAGTTTCTTCGAAATAAATAAAAGATTAAAAAAGGGCCGAATAGGTCCGAGGACTTCCAAGAATTTAGGGTATCATTGATTTCAAAACAGTTTCTTAGTTTTTTTTTATAACAAATGCTCCTTGCACTGTTAAGTATATAGAGAAAAAAATATAATTACAAAATGCAATTTCGTTAACTTTTTAATTCTAAAATGGATCATTATATATTTATGTAGTATTTTTTAATCTAATGTGTTATGAATAATGTTATGAATAATTATTAACTGAATATGAATCATTGATAAAAAAAAATTATCAATAATTATTCTTTTCATTAGTAAAAACTAATCTTTTTTACTAAAACTTTGTCTAGTCCATCCCCGGGTTATCAGATCTTCTCTTCGATGCTTGGTCTTGCCAGATATATGCCCATATATGCCCGACCCGTTTCCAGATCCCAGTGTAGGTTGCATATCTGTTGTCAGGTGTAGACACTAGATCCTTACAAATCCCTTGATTTCTTTGATCCAAATTTAAAATTTATTTTACAATATTTATACCTAGATATTTATTTACTTCGATATTATAATGTAATTATTACTTTAAGAAGCATCTAGAAGATTCATGCAAAATAAAGTCGTTTGTAAAATAAGATTATAATAAAAATAAAATTGTTATAAATTTGATTGTGAACAAAAATAGGACACACATAATCGGAAACCTCTCTTTTTTTCTCTCTGCCAGTAGAGAAGACTAACCAACAATATAATTACACATCTTTAAATACCGAAATGCTTACTTCTTACGGTTATAACTTTTTAGCGCGTTTTTCACGTAGTGGAACAAAAACGCTATTAGGACGCAAATTTCGTTTTTGTCTTCGTTCCATATTTTGTCGTACCTTTTTCTCAGCCAATAAGCAACCGATTGACCTCGGGTTTTCGGCATTAGGTCGCATTCGTGCCCTAGATGAGCCGAATCATATTTTAATTTTCCCATAATTTTCCCGAATTTTCCTATTGTAAAATACAACATGTGAAAAACGCGCTAGAATTACTTGGCCATGCCAATGATTGATATCTTGTTTTAGTAAATCAATCCTATAAAAAGATGCCTCATTTATGAATAAAGAATAAATTAAAAAGTTAATTTTATTGAAAGACTTTTGACAGTTAATTTAAATTGCACGATATAAATTCATTCAAAAATGAAAATGCACATTACTTGGATCAGCTACGAGCATTAGGCTGCTACCTCCATTGATACTTTATGACATTTCTTTAGATTGCTTCACTTTTTCTATTCATTTCTATTTCTAAACATTATAAAAGTACTTTCAAATCTTATGATACAAGAATTCATTGATTCCTTCAGCAACAAAAAATAAAAGTACATAAAAGGTATTAAATACGTTATAGAAATTCTTATTTATTTACTTCATTAGTTATATGTTTGTTGCTACAGCCATTGTCAATAGACATATTTGACATCCTTACAACATATTGGAATCTGTAAAAGTTTTTAGCGTACCAAGGGAGCCCAAAAAAAGTCCACTTTAATGTTTTTACTTCACAGCTTTTCAGCACAAAATTAACGCATTCTGATATAAATAATTAATAGATAACATGAGAAATCTCCTTCACTAGCAAGTATTTATCTCTTTCTTTTTTCAGAAAAAGGAAAAATATGTGTACAATTTCCTAATTTTTACTAACTTTCGATTGAATATTATATATATATATATATATATATATTTATAACCAGAAAGGATTTCATGAAATATTGGAATCTGTTTCAAAAGCAGAAAATATTTTTTTAAAAAAAAAATATACATGGTAATGATACCTATGCATCTTATAGCAATTGTAGATGAAGGAAAACCTAAAAATAACACATTTCAGCACATTCCTTTAAAGCTGTATATACTTCAAAAGCAAACTTTCACTAGCTCTTTGAAAAAACTTTTTTAAAAAATCAGAAAACGAAAGAATATTATATATTGACACTCATTCCTAAGCTTCCAAAAATATTTTTGATAATATATACTATATTGAATATATTACTACTATAAAACTAGAAATACTTCGTTAATATATTATACAACAAGCACAGCCGACAAGGAAAGAAAACCAAGAGTACAATTTGTTATGAGAACTTTGCTTGTTTGTTTCAAATGAACTGCATTTTGGCAGTTAAACCACTTGCAGATACGGCAAATCCGAAGAGTGGAGGCTATTTAACTGGTGGCACTATCTAGTGGCGGCTCCTGTTTCTAAATTTGACGTTTGAATTTTATTCAACTGAAACTCTCGTTGGAAACAAAAGATTGCTATGATTTAATTTTGGTGAGAGTACCTAAGCCCAATTGATACTCAAGGGTTCTTTTACATGCCACATTACATGCGTGCCTACGATTTTCGCATCCAGAAAATCTATCGACTCCAGCCAGAATAAATTATGAGAACTTCAAACATTTTTAAATATTCTACTATAAAACATTAGTCGAAAGTGTACACTTCAAGTTCACTATTATAATTGTACTGTATAAAATTGTTTTTAAAAACTCTACACGTACTTAAACACTTAAAAACAGTTTTCAAAAGTTTTTTGGCAATTCAAAGAATTTGGAAATAATGAAATTTCTTGAAACTTTGTCTCAAAATTTATAGATTTTATTTTTGTATTTATTATTATTTATTGAACATCTGAATAAAACCATATCTATGTCTATATGTCTTTTAAAGTAACTCAAAACTAGTTTTAAAGTAAGTCAGTTAAGCACAAATAATTTGAAAATATCTCCTTCGTCAAGCGTCCTCTTCTTACCAGTTCACCCGAAGCCCAATAATCATGGTTGGTGACATTCGAACTGAATCGTGGTTTCAAATCATAATTTTTCTAAATACCGTAAAAATAATGGAAGTTGCTGTGTTGTGTAAACAGTAGAAGATTTAAAAATCATCAAATGACGTGTTGGGTATAGAAGTTAGGAAAATAAGATGCTGACTCAGGTGTTGTCCTACACCTCATTTAATTATAATGGAAGAATACGAGAAAATTTCTCAATAGAACTTGGCGTTGCTTAAGAGAGACTGTAATTTGGCAAACCAATACGAATCATTTTTCAGGTATACTGTGCCTCTTTGAGCCTATTACAATGTAAAGAATAACAATTACTTTCTGTATCCCTGCTCTTATCTTTTCTATTTTGGTATTTAAACTTATCCAGGACCCTTGTTTAGTAAATTACAAATGAGATGGATCTCGCTAACCGTTATGCTGCTAAGGCGGCTTCTAATAAAACCGATAAAAACTGATTTCTTCTCATTTTTGTAACACTGATGGCCATACAAAATGTAATACTCTGATCGAAGCAAGAAAACCATGTGAAATTTACATCATGCATAGGTGGCAATGAAATATGCAAACCATTAGCATTATAGCTCAGACGCAAATCACGGACGACCGTAGTGCCGCCTGCAAGCGCTATATAAAGGGAGAATAGATTTTTTTATTTGAAGTACGGCAATTGTTCTTTTGTACGCTTTTTTTTTTTTGCGTAAGTTGTTAACCTATTACTAGTGGCATAAATATCGAGCTTCTTTTGACCAACTTTCTGAATTCAACTGAGGAAGAATAGCAGCGGATTATTCTTCAGTGAAATCGATCATTGTGTTGGATGAAACCAAACAGCTGTGATGCGGATCTACCATAGTTGGATGCAGGGGGAAACAACGGACCGATGGTACCGAACGCACCCACCTCATTGCACCACTGCCTGTGATGACAGGTGGATTGTGCGCATGGCAGTGATGGATTGCGCAGCCACATCACGAACCATAGCCCAACAGATTCAGTCTGTTAAGCAGTATTCGGGATCCGCTTGTACGATTCGATGCCATTTACAGCAGAGTGGAATGTCCGCAAAGCGTAAATTGCTTTGTTTACTCTTGGCTGGAAACCGCAGGTGTTTGCTACAACAGTAGTACAATTAATGGAGGACATGGACAACGTAATGGAACGATATTATGTTTTTTTGATGAATCTCGTTTTTCCCTGCAACATCACGGTGGTCGGATTCGAATTTGGAGACATCATGGTGAGAAGCTGCTGAACTGTTGCGTTATGCATCACCACGCTTGTCCTGCGCCCAGAGTCAGGGTTTGGGATGGTATTGAACTTCACTGTCGCATCCCTCTAGTACGCGTTACCTGTACACTGAGCAGTCAGGACTACATCTCTGAGGTGTTGAAGCCCGTGGTCCCCCCCCCCTGGCATTTGGCACTTTCCATCAGTCATATTCCAAGTCTCCAGTCATTTCCATCAGTCATCAGTCTTTTTCAGGATAATGCGTGACCACACGTGGCACGCAATGTTCAAGAGTTCTTCTTTACTCATCAGATTGAATTGCTTCCTTGGCCTGCTTGTTCTCACGATCTATCGCCAATCAAAGCACCGGGACACTAGTGTGTAAAAGACTGTCCCGTGTGTTGTACACCACCCGCTGCTACACCAGATCAACTTTGGCAATTTGTGGCAGCCGCATGGACTGATGTAAGGTTACAAAGCCTTTTTGATTCTATGTCGAGGCGAGGGCTGCGGTTACAGCCAACAATAGCGGTCTGATTTTGTTATCATCCGCATTTTACTAGATGCTGCAATTTTAATCTTTAAATATTTGTACAACAGGTATAAAACCCAATTCTAGAGCATTTTAGAAAATTCGTTGATACAACTCCGTGAATGAAAAAAAAAATATTTTGTGTTATCTCAACTGTTATCACTACTTTAAATCATTTCGTTATTCAGTTGAATATCTTTATTTGTCTCCATAGTGCATAACCCAGAAAAAGTGGTATGTTTCATACACTCAAGAGCCAAAACATTATGACCACCCCTACATTTTGCAGTAAACTCGCCTGGATGACGGGGAAGGCACGTGATTAGGTGGAAGTGATATTTAACTGCTGCTGGAGTGTCTGAAGAATAATTCTTTCACTTACTTCTGTGTATGATGGGAAAGGCTGCGGATCTAAGCGACTTTGATAAAGGGCAGATTGTAATGGCTCGAAACAAGTATTGCCGAAACTGCATGACTCGTGGTTTGTTCGCTATCTACAACTGTTAGTACTTATGCAAAGTGAATGAATGACAGTGAAACCAGCAGTAGACGACATGGTGTTGGACGTCCACACGCTATCAAAGAGAACGGTCGCCGGAGACTGTCTCGCATGGTGAAGCACAACCAGAGTCAGACAGTGGCTCAGCTGACAGCCCAATACAATGCAGGACCAAGTAGAATAACATCGGAACACACTGTTCAGCGGGCACTGTTGAATATGGGGCTACGCAGCAAACGTCCCACTCGTGTGGCTTCGCTGACCAAGATTGATCGCCAACTGCGCCTCCGCTGGGCACGGGAACATCGCGACTGGTCCATGGATCAGTGGGAGAGAGTTGTCTGGTCAGATGAATCACGGTTTGTCATTCATCACGCCGATGGCCGTGTCAGGATACTCTGTCTTCCAGGCGAACAGTTGCTCCCTCAATGTACAGTAGGTCATACACAGGCTGGTGGTGGCGGTATTATGCTTTGTGGAACGTTCTCTTGGGCGTCTCTGGGACCCGTGGTTGTGTTAGAGCAGACCATGAATCGCACAGCATTGCGGACCAGTTGCACCCTTACATGGTCTCTGTTTTTCCAGCTGAAAATCAAATGTTCCAACAGGACAACACCCCGTGTCACAAGGCTAAAATTGTGTTGGAGTGGTTCCAGGAACATGATGAAAAAAGCATGCATATAAATGATAATTATTTAATAGAATATTTGGGTAAAAAAATTCACCAGAGTAGAAACTTTCAAATAATCGATTCTTGGAAATGAATTCGTTATTTAAAAAAATTTAATTTGATTTACCGAAAATAAGTTTGTGTGGCATAATTTTGGCCTGTTTATATGCTTAGTATATATTCTTTTTTTATCAAAAGCAAATGCATCTCCGTTAAAAATTCTTTCTAATACGCTTTTTGACATATTTCTTAAAAAAGTCGAAGCTGTACAATTTAATTGATTTATTTCATTCACTAAGTAATGCAATATGTAATGGATTAATTCTCTTTATATTTTTACCCTTCAAGCTCGATTTCTTATTGTGTTCCATCTTATAGTATAAAAAATAAGCTTGAAGTTAGTACCTACAACTGTGTTATTCAGTTGTGAGTGATATGCATTTTTCAATTGGTGTATAAGCAATACTGAGAAAATCTTTAAAGTACTAAAATCAAATATTTGAAATTTTTCAAGAACATATTCCAATAAAAAGTGATTTCATTTTCATGTCAAAGTATTTTTCAATGAAAATAAAACACAAAATAATTTTAAAATTGCATTTAAATTAAAAAATTTTGAAAAACCTATTTTGCAAAATTGTTTACTGTATATTTCTTAAAATAATAAGTTATGCATTTAATTTCATACGCATACAAAAAAACTCATTTTCAGTTACCTCCATTACCACTAGAACTTCTCCCATTCGATCTCAATTGAGATAAAGTAACACTAGCTCAGCTGCACAAATTCAATTAAAATAATTAATTTCTGAGGCACATGCCTCTCGTTATTTTTTAATTACGAATTCATTTTATGAGTAATTTCCTAGAAGTCTCCATTTTTTTCATGGGTTGCACAGAAGAAAATTCATTAATATAACCTCTATAATTGGTTCTGCTTCAATGAAACTTAACTCCATTGCACAGTTGTAAACATAAATTTTAATCAGTGAATTTAATATTTATTTCATTCAGACATGTAGATCTATTGTTGATTTTTTCTTTATGATATTATTTTTCTACATTTTTTGTTCTATTTATATAAAAAATTTTCACTAAAAGCTTGTGCAAACTCGTGCCACAGATTCTTAAAAATCCTTACAAAAAAATATTTTAAGCAACCCAATGAGGAAAATTCAAACAGTTAAGAAAGAAGTACTTAATTAGTTCGTTTATATTGTGGCAAAACGATGATTTTTGTACTGAAATAGATTTATTCAATCGATTACTGTGTGTGTGTGTATTCTACTTTATTGTCTAATTTTATATTTGTTGATTTAGTTGTTGTTTTATATGTTACGTGGTTTGGTTTGTGAGTAAAACAATGGACGAAAAATTTCAAATGTGCTTACGGACTAAGGAAGTACATTGCTAGAGATATTTTTTTTTACTCGACTTTGATGATTTTTACAATTGTATGATGTTGTGTTAATTCGCTTACTCTTATTAGGGGATTAATTTAAACTATTTTATTCATGTCAATTGCAATGTGAATGATTTTTTAAGTAATTTAATTTTCCATTTTCGTATAGAAAATTATTTCAGTTAAAAATTATCATACTTCTTAGCTTTTAAAATGCTTTATCCCATTTGAAATATTTTATCAATGCATTTAAAGCAAATTTTGGAATTATGTATTTCATTGCAAAAATGCCTTCAAATCAGGAACTGTATTCAAATATTTTTAATTATTCTGGCAGTGAGGAGTCACTGGGTAGGCGATGGCATTGTAAGTCCAAGTTTGTGAGTTCGACCCCAGCCCAAGTGTTTGGATTTTCCTGATGTAAATCAACAATTAATGTCATATGATTACGCGGCATTTTAAGGATCACTAGAGGGCCTGTTTGGCTTAGGTACTGTAGTAAAAATTAAAATCTATAATACAATTTTGAATCGCCAGAGCTCAGGTGCCTCTCTCCGGGAAGGAAACTGGGTGTCAAAATACATTGCGGTAATTGGTATGCACTTATATGGTGCCACCCTAAAAAGTCAGGCCAGCTCCCGGAGAAGGTACTAGGCCAGGAATGGTAATTATCAATTCACAGCCTCATTTCAAGGAAAAAATATTCACAATTACATGAAAAGTCATAGTTTCTATAAGTACTTTATTAATTTAATATTTTCAAAGAAAAAAATTAGGCTAAATAATAAGATTGTTCTTTTTTAAGAACGCTGATAAGTCTTGATTCTTTATTTTTGATAAGATTGTTTAAATAGCAAAATTGAGAGAGAAACATTTATACCGATCTTGTAAAACAAAAATATTGCTTGAATCAGAAAGTCAATTTTTTTTATTAATATAAGGGTAATTACATTTCATTTAATTTGAAGTAACATTTTTAGTGACATATTTAACATTTTTTTTTCTTGAAAAAAGGAAGGCTCAAAATGATATTTTCTCAGTTTTAATATTTATATAGGGGTTAATTAATAACTCTCTCAAAGTTTAAAGTTTTATTACTTCAAAGAAAAAGAAAATGGAATCAAAGCAGAGAAATTAAATTCAGAGAGCTACCCAGTGGAATAGATGGTTACACTAATTTGTATCCTGAATTTTTGATTAGCAATCAAAAGGTTCAGAGGTAAAATGGTGAATTAATAGGTAAAGAAACCACTTTACTTTTCTTAATCTAACCGAAATCTCTGTGGCGTAATAGATGCAGTTGAAAATTATATGGATATGAAGCTCAAAATCCTTGTTACATTCATTGATTATTTCTGAGGAAATATATCCTTAATGATTTCATTCAAAACAAATGCTAAGATTTTATTGTTTTTTAGTTGTTTGAAATAAGGCATATCTACCCCAAAATTGTATTGTCATTATTACATTAACATGTCAATAACATATTCATGTAAAAAAGATTAGCTTGTTACAATATGATTATATTTGAAAATAAAATTATATTTATAAATTTGTTTCTGAATAAAAATATAATATATATAATTATACGTATGTAAAAGAGATTTTCAGATTTTTCTCTAATTATAATTGCAGAAAAATCTGAAAATCTTTTTTTCTCTTTTCATCACCATAAATGATTAACATAAAATTAATACCCTTCTTCCTCTTTCGTCTTCTTTTCTTCAAAAAAAGAGTACCTTGAAATCCAGCGTATAACGCGCAAATTTTAACACAAAAAGAAGCTTGAAATCGGGAGTTATACGCCGAGTATAAAAGTGAAAGCTTCAAAAATGAAAAAAATGAGCATCAAAAACAATTAGATTTCTACATATATCAAAATATTGTTTATTCAAAAGAAATGACAATTATTACGAACTTAAAGGATTGTATTGTTCTAGTAGTATAATGTTTTTTTCTGAAGCTTGTAATAATACCTCGAATAAATTACTTCAAAACATAACAGCATTGTATAGGAACATTTCAGACTCCTTCGAAAAAAAGGGGTTGCGCATTATACGGCGAATATATCTAAGAAATAAAAATTGAAGCTTGAAAGTGCGAGTTATACCCCAGATTTTACAGTAAGTCATTTTTTAAAAGAATTCCAAGTAAGTTTTTTCTGTATTATTTTGTAATTTACAATTTTTTAATATAAAATGCGACTCTACTGAGCTAAAAATATTTTTTAAAATTTTTCGCCCAGAATTTTAAGATTTGCTGAATATTTTACTTCATAGGGTTATGATCATCTACTTTTTAGATTTAATATTCTTGGGAATCAAGATTCGGTAGCTTTTAATTTAGAATGATTTTAAAAAGTCAGTTTTCAACTGATTTTTAATCGTGTAACATCTTTAATTATTTTTAAGTTACTTCTCGCGACATTTCTTTTCTATCAAATTTTTTTTACGAATTCAGATCTCAGCCATTCGATAAGAAATAAATAAAAAAATATTTACAAAGGCTACAAGAAGCTCTTCTTTTTAAATCTGGAACCATAGCACATCAGTTTCGCAAGAGCAGTGATTTTAAAACGAATTGCTTTCCGACTGAGAAACAACACCATTCTTCTGGAACCCGATTTTCAATTCAAATCTAGTAAAATGTGCACGCGATTCACCTAAAGCCGTTTTATTCAATTCACAGAACTTCCATGCCTTTGATGTTTGTTTACATGGCTGCTAGTACTGCAATGTCTGTTTCTTTCCGAACTGTATGTTAAAATCTTAAACCATTTATTTTGAATTATTTCGAGTATACGCGTTAAATCTTCCTCATTGATAAATATCATTAAAATACCAATGAAAGATTAAGTGGTAAATCCACAGCTTAACCTAAGGTTTAAAATGATCAAAGGGGTAAAATACATGCTCAAAGATTAAAATTATCCTTAAGGAACAAAGTATGAAGTTTAGTAAAGGATTTCTCCGGGCTTTGTGTCATATATATCACTAGATACGGCTTCAAGCCCTGACATGTGATATGCCTATTATGAAATACTTTTCAGAGGGATATCAATTCAGTAATACCTTAAACCATAAATTATAATTTTCATGAACATTTCTTTAACGAAACCTGTAAACATTTATAAAATGTATTAAAATTTGCTACATTTTACTGGAAAATTTTTTTTTGGTCTTTATAGGAGATGAAGTATGTATACAGTCAAACCTGCATTTTCGAACATCTGCATTGCGAATTTTTCTAGATAATGAACTGTTTCCTGGAACCAAGAAAATTTTAAGATGTTCTTCATAAAATGACCACCCTATAGCAAAGTGCATTTTCTATATAACGAAATTTTTTCCCTTAAAATTCAATTTTTTTCTCCTTTTTTTAAAAAATACTTCAGTACATTTTAAGTTATTTACTTTTGTGACACATTTTATGGTGGTCATAAATCTGGAGCTTGTTTTATTAGAAGCCTAACTTGCCGAGAGCAATAGAATTCTAGGCGTTTCACCCAAATAGTGCAACCTTTATATATAACCTCCATTGTCCAGTTTACAAGAAGCATCTTCGATATCCCCTTTCATGTCCATTGGAATTGTCTCATGTCCCCGTGTCCTTGAGCTAGTCTTTGTTCATTTATAGTGATGATCATTAGTACTCATAACATCGTTTCTTCTATCTCGAAAATGTCAAAACGTAAATGCTTGAGCACCAAACAAACAAATTTTGTTTCTCCAAGAAGTGGATAATGGCTTCAATAAAAAGGATATTGCTTTAATGTTTGGTATTCACCCAAACAGCTAATAAACTATTATAAAAAATCGAGAAGCTATAAAATTATGATTCATCAAATTTTCGTACAAAACGTTTTGAACATGTATCTATGATGATGTCGACGAGGCAGTTTTGAAGTGGATACACAAAATGCGAGATAAAAATGTTCCAATCTCTGGACCTTTCGTAATAGAGAAAGCTCTTCAATTTGAGAAGGCATTTGTATACGACCAATTTTTACATAGCAGTGAATGCCTAGAAAAGTTTAAGAAAAGGCACTGAAAAAGACACCTAAAGAAATTTTTGGTGCATTGCAAAAATATGAGGCGTATTATGAAACAAAGCATTATTTCAAACAAAATTAACAGATATTCTGAGTAATTAAATTTAATGACGCATGTGATAATGTATGTTTCGAATGTTTAGTTATATTTTATTTATTTATCCAATGCCCATGCTTGGCTTCTTGACCATTTAACATCAAACCCCCCAGTACCGAGTGATGATGCCGTCAGCCGGGTAATCATCGAGTCCAGTGTATTGGAGCAGTTGATCGCCATCCATTCTGGCATGGCTAGCATAGTGGACAGGCCTCGTCAGCAGCCAGACGAAGCCAGTGCAGGTATAATTCCAAAAAGGCATGTCTAGTGGCGTCATGTTCGGCAAAAACGGGCAACTGCCTCGTCTCTAGCCAGGTGCTTCGGAATTGGGCCCACAGTAGCTAGAATTTCCCATGGCTTTCTAAGACTCCAGGTGTTTTTGGTTACAGTAGTATATTTGTCAATGAATGTGAAAATAATGCTCTTTGATCTTCTGAGAGTCAACGGGAACTTCCGGTTGAGACGACTCGGCTGTTGATCGGCTCTCTCATTGCGGAATATCCCAACATGGCTTGGGACCCATAGTAAGGCCACAGCCAAGCCATATGAGATGAGCTCCGTAATTTTAGTTCGGCACTGAATTGTGTTAAAGCAGTCAGTTGGTATATTATTGCTTAAAGATAGAATTGCAGCTTTGAAGTCTATGAGGAAGACAACTTTTGCAGGAGCTAGGCCAGCAGCTAAAAATTGCGTAGTAGCTTCACAGACAGCCAATATCTAGCCATCGTAGTTGATGCCATTTTACCTCATGACGAATGAGCCCTCAAACAGCCAATAGAACCATTAAACGCCGACTCCGTTTGTTTCTGGCAGGTATGAGCAGTCAGTGCAGATATGGAACCACTCATTCGCTGGATATATTTGTTCGATCGCTTAGAATGCGCAGTATTTTAGCTTGCCAGGAATAGAGCATCAGCCGTATTTGACGTTATGCTAATTAGGTTGAGCTGTTTAGATGGAAGGGCAGTAGCAACTGGGGAGTAGAGCTGTATAGGAGCCCGGAGAGTCATTAGTAGGGGAAGTCGGTGTTTCTTCATAAGAAGTTCCGCGTTTTAAAAAGAAGTTTGAGTCTTAAGACTCTGCATTGCACATCTGTATTCGTTCCAGTCCCTACAATCTACTCTTCTGTCTCTCCCAAAATTTGAGAGTGAATTTACCACTACGACTATCAAGAGGTTATATTACTGCAATTGGAGTTGATTTGGCTCCACTGGCTATAATTCTGGAGGTTTATTCTGGCTATTGTGAATGACGTCGTACTTATCAAGTTTAGTAGTACTTCCCAGAGTCACAACTTCTCAACCATACTCCAACACTGAACGGACATAGGTTTTAAGAACTGTGAATAAAATATTCTGGGTAGTCTTCACTTGGTAGCAGTTAGCCTCTTCAGAAGATTTAGATGCTTTAGGCCTTTTTCTGATGCTTCTACAATGTGAGTGCCCCAGTGGAACTTACTGTCGAGATTAATTCCAAGGTCTTTGGACTAAGGCACATGTTTAAGAGGAAGTCCTTTATGTTCTAGGTGGAGAAGATACTGCTTGGTAGACAGATAGAAGAGTTGAGAAACTGTCTTCTCAACATTTACTTTCATTTTGTACATGTTGCAAGATTAAGTAGGGATCTATTCAAAACGTCTTCCAAGGAGCGAATGTTACTACCTATGGTCCAAATTACGACGTTGTCAGCGAAGAAGAGGCAAGAAATTCCGGAGATCATTTGAAGGGATTCCTATAGATTGTCTATTATGATGTTGAAGAGAAGACAACTAAGAACTGCTCCCTGAGCCAATCCCTGGCGCAATTGTTTCCAGAGAGAGGAGGAATTCAGAAACCTGCATCGGATGTTGCGTTGTGAGAGGAAGCTCTGTATCCAGTTCAATAACTTTCTGGTTACTCCCTGTTTCTTCAGCTTGTGGAGCAGCAAATGACGCCATATCTTGTCATATGCAGCTTTGAAATCCACCAACACAGCAAGGGTGGATTGCTTTCGGTGAAAGCAGTCTTTTACTGCATGGTTGAGTTACACAACTTGGTCCATAGTGGATCTATGCCTGTGAAATCCTGCTTGACAGTCGCTAATGCGCTAGTTATAAAATTATTTATATTTAAACTATTTGTATGTTTTAAATTAGAAAATGTCCTTAAAATTCATTAATTTTTACCTAAAATTATTTTCTTAACGTTGAAAATTTAGTATATTCCTCAACATTCCTTTTCTTTTTTTTTCTTGCATTTTTTTATGCGTAAGATATATAAAATAGAGAGATATTAATTTACAAAAAGGTGTCAATAATTACTTTTTTCAATATATAACGTTTATGAATTTTAAATCTGTATTATGTGGTTTATAAAATATATTGAAAGATGAACCTCTATAAAAACGAATTTTCCAAATAACGAACTTTTTTTCGTTATTTAGCGACTGGATTAAGTAGAGGACCGACTGAATTTAGAAGCTCTACATATACATATTCTTAGCTTTTCAATTTAAATACTAAGAGGCGAATTTAGTGCAATATCATGCAATATTTAAATAGAAAAAAGAGGAATCTAAACATTGAATAAAAAAATTTTTGTAGAATTTATATATAATTCCTCAATTACTTTCCAGTTTGAAAAATATGAGATTAACTTTAAATTCAAGGGTTTATTTTCACAAAAGTTATTTAGAGTTACTTCTTATAATTGTCATGAATCAACCATCTGAACTCTAAAAAAGTTTATACATTACTCTCTTAGAATCAATAATTTAAAAAGTTAAATACCGATACATTTTTGTTTTCTTTTTTTACAATTTTTCAAAGAATACTCACAATTTTAATTCAACATTTAAATGTTTAATGAAGTTGTAAAGTTTTGTATTTTTTTTTTAACATGCGACTATTTTTTTTTAAAAAGTTACGCTTCCGGTGTCTAAAAAACTGCAACTAAAAAAGCGCCAAAATTGGCACGTAAGTGAATGAATATTAACGTCGCACTGTTTAGCTCCTCGAGGACTTTTGGTGACAAACCTCGAAAATTTGAATCATGTTCAAGTGACGAGGGCGACATTTGAGCGAGGGCAACTGGGACTTTTGAGCTCTCCATAGATTGAACGTCCCAAAACAGTGGGTCCTCAGTGGTAGCCAAAATTCCCACATGACATTAATTAATAATTGGGGTAAACCTCCAAGAATTTTAGATTTTGAATGCTTACTACGAATGCGTGAAAAAACAAATTCCTCAACCTTACTGCTCTCCTCCCACGCCCTTCTTTTTTGCCACTCAGATGAATTTTAATAAACGATATTTTTGCTTTTAGTGCCATTTTTTAAGCAAATGGTAAGACAAAATTGATTGCTAAATGAATATTTTAAAGAAATTTTATTATTTCAAATCCTAAGAAAGAAATTATTTTTGAAATATTGAATATGTTAGTTTTTATATAATATACTTTTTTCGTCAGATACGTGTTTAAATAATTTACTAAACACAGTGGAATGAAAAAGTATAAAATTATATTAAAATACTAAAATGTTTTCATCAGATAGTATTATTTTCTTTCTGAACATTTTTCCCCCCAATGAATATAAACATATACTAGGCTTTCGTCTATAGTGTTTTACGTTTACTTTTTACACGTACATTTGTTTAATCAAATGTTCAGAAAAAAGCAATCATTTTAATATCTAACTAATATTTTCTTTTATTCATTATTTATAGATAATAGACTTAAGTTAATATATTTTTTAAAACCAAAGGAGTATTTCTATTACTTCATTATTAAATAAATTATTTGTTCATAATAAAGTTTATCCTGTATTATTTTGAATAGAAATATATTTTAGACACATTTTAGGCTAAATATATGTAACGATATTTGATTAATGAAAATCTGAAATTTATTTTATTATTTTGGATTCTTAGAAACTAACTATTGTTAAAAAATAAGGAGTATTTTGTTTTACTCTAGCATCAGAATCGTTTCCTTTTCATTACTTTAAAATCATAATTTTTTCTTTCAGCAGTATTGTTTTTCATAAGTCATTGTTCGAAATTCAAAGAAAAATCCTATTTCGGAGGGGAAGGAATAATTTTACACTAAAAAAAGCCCGTGTAACGCCAAAATATAGAGAGAAAAAAGAAACCTGTCTGAGATTAAGTGGAAAAAATTTCGAAAAAAGGAGTTTTAATGAATCATTATAACCATCACTCGCATTTCACACTTACACTCCCACACAGAAGAACTGGTGTTAGGCGTGAAAGAGGAAATTACAATGGGAATTAAGTTATTTACACTTGGTAAAAGCCCGAGCCACGCCGGGCTAAGCAGAGAAGAAGAAATCCGTACCACGTGGCAAAAAAGTTAAAAAAATCGAAGAAACGAATTTAAACTTTAAATATATTAATATAGAAATCACACCCACCCTTGGAAGTGCTGATATTGAGAAAAGAAAATTTATGGAAGGAGAGAAACCCGTGCAGTGCCGGGCCATGCAGCTAGTTTCAGATTAAAACTCATGTTTTTTTCTCAAAAGAATTACAGCAATCTTTTTTACGAACGATCAAGACATTATTTTATTGTTAAAGAACCAATCAGTAATTAATAAATATGAAATAGGGAGAGAAATACTGTTCTTTTGTAATATATCTACATTTAAAAGTTCACTCTTAATAGCACCCTATTATAAATAGAGCTTTTGAAGTACTTAAAAATTAAAACTAATCAAAAAAAGTTTTCCAAACTTTGGAATCAATATATTCAATATATTATTGGAATCAATATATTACATTATTTGGAATCAATATATTACATTATTTGGAATCAATATATTATAATAGATACGTTGCCGCTAAATTTATATATATATATATATATATATATATAATTAGAACACTGTAGTGTCCTTTCTTAGCCAATTGGTCCCAGCCCGACACCCTGCTATGAATCACAATGTGACCCTTCCTTTTCAAAGCGAATTATAGATAAGACACACCTGTTTAAACGGCTGGTCATTCTTTACTTCCATCTAATTCGTGACCATGCTATACGTGTTTGGGATGATCCACTATTTAGAGGAAGAAATGCCAAGGATTATATTCTCTATGTCGAAGACACAGGTTATGGCCTGGCGAAAAAAGTGCCGTGGACCAGTCTGGACATTGTCCCGAAAGAACCAATGATAGTACCAATACTTAAGGGCAGTGTTTGTGCAGGTCTATATTCCTTTCTATCATAAATATTTTGGGGCACAAAAATGTCTCGACTAGGGAGTCTAAAGACAGGTTGGACGGTGGAACATTCAATAGCTGGTATCAGTAATACCAACAAGACTAGAGAGAGACCTATGAGAAACTGATTTAATATTTTGGCGAATCTTATATTTTACGACATTACAAGTGGAAAGAAATAAAAATCACGATATAAAGTATCTGATAGCCTGATTTGTCAATCAAGCATAAAAGTTTTAAATAATTTAATTTTACTAAAACTGTGTAATTAATTTTGCTACCAAGAAATTTAAGTAAACCTGGGTTCACTACATTATTAGAAATACGAAAATGTGGAAAATATCTGTGTGTGTGGTGTGGTATGTGTGGTGGGGTGTGTGTATGTGCACTACATGATCAGAAATATATGGACACTCCTCGAAAAAATACATTTAGCAATTAACGTCACATCAGCTTGTTAGACATGTATAAAAGAAGTCAGACGAGTTTTTAGTAGAAATTTCAAAGCCAGAAAAGTACATTTGGAAGAAAAGTAAATTAAATGATTTTGAAAAAGGTTTATTGATCGCTTGCCATTGTGTGTGTGTGTGCTGTGGAGAGTGATATTTTAGCTCTATTAGGGGTGTCGCGTTCTACTTTACTTGATGTTATAGTTAAGTGTAAAAGTGTAAATGCTAAATTTGTACAAACACAATCCAATCTAATAGACCATGCTGTCTAGAAGACAAGAACCACAGAGATCTTATTACAGTTGTAAATCAGTTTGCATTGGGTTGTCCAACACATTCGTTAAGAGTTCCAAGAAGCCTCTGCTTGCAATATCTATACAATGATAGTTCATCCAGAACTTCGGAACCTTGATCTTCATGGCAGAGCTGCTGCTTTTAAGACAAATATTGCAACCACCAATGCCGGGCATCGCTTACAGTGGTGTAAAATTAAACAACAATGGAGCGACGAATAAAAGCATATTATATGGAATGCCGATGGTAGTGTTTAGGTTTCAGGATTGCTTCATGAGCGTTTTGGAACTAACTGTATTGTATTTGAAATTTGGAGATAGTGAGATAAAGTTTTCGGTATGTTCATGGTTTAGCCTTTGAACTCTTCAGTTTCTATGCAAGAAACTCTCAACAGGGAAGCATATTTAGGCTTTTGGGGCAATTCCGTGCGGTCTACATTGTGGAAAAAGTTTGTAGAGGGTTTGTTCCTACTTCAAAACGATCGTCCTGTCCATATTGTATAACCCGTGTGGACAGCGCTTGCCGACATAAATGATCAGGAATTGAAAAAGCCCGTTCTAAGATGAAACTTGAATCTCATAGGAATTAAAACGTCGATTGCTGGCTAGATCCCTAAAACTTAAATTGGTGGCACAGATCCCCATTATTCTTTTACAAGAATGGCGTACAGCAGTGCTTCTCAAACTTTCAATATTTGCGGCACATTTTCAGTAGTCATTTCTTCGCCCCCCATCCAAACAATAACAATGTATGAGATTCAATAATAATGCACTTTGACGTAAAGCTACTACATGAATTTAACTAAAAACTGTGCAAATTATGAAGATAAGTATTAATTTTTTTTCTATAATTTTATACATGACAACCCGTGGGGTCACAGGTAATCGTTAAACTTGGGATTGTTTAATTAGTTATAAAATACATTGTGCGGTACTGATGCATTTATAGATATATTATATCAGTGTCAAAGCGTATTTTATTTTTTATTTTTTCAGAATGTATTTTTTTTTGTGCTTATTTCCTATAAATTAATATTTTTAAGTAATGTTTTATTTTCAACTTTTCGACATGTTCTCTCTCCCTTATTGGGGTTATCACGCTCCTCTAGGGAGCAGGTCCCACAGTTTGAAAAACACTGACATACAGTTTCTGAAGCATCCTGCGAAAAACTAGTCAATAGCCTTCCTCATCTTTTTGCTGAAATAAAGCTATTGTTGCAATAAAAACACGCTACAGATATTCGTCACTTCAGCTAACATCGCTAGCACACGCGATTTTCCTGAATGCATCTGACAATGCTTTGTTCGTTGGTGTCGGCTATCAATGACATACATGGCAGAAACTTCCAACGGTTCCCGTGACAATAACTTGGTGTTGCATTTCTAATGTCGAGCCGTGTTGCATTGCTCGTATTGTAAGAATGCTTTCCATATAATAATGTATTTCTTAACTCTTATTGCCTCTTTTCATTCCACTCTCAACATCATACCCCTCAACTGTTTTCGTAAATTACGCCGACTAAACATAGTTTGCGACCCCATGTTCTATATTTATTTGCCATTCTCATGATATCAAATACCACCCCCTGTAAATTTTTCGGTCGAATTCAGAAACACCCTCTCTCTCTATATATACCTGGTTCTCCGTGTGTACATTCATGCTGCTGCTATTTCCAATGGGATCTTTTTGATATGGTTATTAATTATTTTTACTGGCTTTTAAAATTTTGAATACACTGCTGGTAACACAAAATACAATACCAACAATGACCAGAGATATCACAGCGAAATTGATTTGGCAGATAACATGTTGTACAAAGATCAAACGATTAAAGTTACAGCATCTTCTGAGGTATGAATGATGACATAATCACTGGTTAGTGTACCTGCTATAGTTGGCCATAACTGCTGCCACACACCTCGGCTTAGAATCAAAGAGGCTTTGGATGTACCCTTGAGATACAGCAGTCCATGCGGCTTCCACATATTGCCAAGGTTGATCAGATGTAGCAGTAGGTGGCTTAGCCCGGGCCAGTCGTTGTGCAAGCATGAACTACACCTTTTCCAATGGCGATAGTTAGGGAGAACAAGCATGCAAAGGTAGCAATTTAATCTCATGGTTAAAGAAAAACTCTTGAGGATTGCGACCGCATTTCGTATAGCCGCGCATTTTCCACTAGATATATGGCTGTTTACAAGCACTGAATGTATCGCTCCAGAGCCTCACAGATGTAATGCTGGCTGTTCAGTGTACCAGCAAACCGTATTAGAGCAGTGCGGCAGTGAAATCCAATACCACCCACAATCCATGATATCAGGTACAGAGTCAATAGGGCGATGCATAAGGCAACAGTTTAGCAACCTCTCACCACAGTGTTTTCAAACTCGAATCTGATCATCCTGATGTTGCAGGCAGAAGCTGGATTCGTCAATAAACACAATATTGTTCCATTCCGTGGTCCATGTCTACCGTTCATCGCACCATTGGTGGCGCAAACGAACCAATGGATGCCGTGCATGTATTCCACTCTGTTGCAAATGATGTCGAATGGTACGAGCGAACACCGAATGATGCGTAACAGAATGAATCTGTTGTGCTATGGTTCATGATGTGAAAGCGTGATCCATCATTTCTATGAGCATAATCCGTCTGTCAGCACGTGCAGTGGTGTTGCGAGATGGTTGTGATTGGCCCCGTCGGTTCCTCATGTATCTAGCGATAACAAATCTGCATCACGGTTGTTTGGTTTCGTCCTACACGTTGACCAACTTCTCCAAAGGATAATCCTCAATCCCTATAGGTTAATATTCTTCTTTCGAATTTAGAATTTTGGTCAAAAGACACCCGATGTCTTCAACGAGGCGTATGTAAACTTACGCAAAAAAAAGCACGAAAATCAATGGCTGTTCTTCAAATCGCCAATATTTTCTCTCCTTATATAGCGCTTGTGGATGACGCTACGCTCACCCATAATGTGCGTCTGCGTTATAATGCTAATGATTTACATATTTCATCGCTGCCAACGCATGGTGTAAATTTTACATGATTTGCATGCTTCCTTCAGGGTGTTTTTTGGGGAGGGCAGCACAGTAGTTTTTTTTTAAATTTTTCAATTTATTTATAAAACTTTTGGTTATTTTCATACATTCGGTGCCTAGATTTTTGTTATTACAAAGGCAATTAGGTTATATATTTTTAGAAATTATAATTTATAAATAAATTTTTCACTCACTATTTTGTTTTCTTTTTCAATTCTTATTGTATTTTATTACAGGGAAAATGTTTGGTGGCCTAAAACATTGTCTACCTTTACAACCTTAGTTCATAAGGTTAGAAGTATGCTAATTCTGTACTGCCGTCAGGGTAAAAAGGAAACATTGAAGGGTGCACTTGATCTGCCACTTTAACTAAGTACCTCATGGGCTGTTTGCTTACTCTCGAAGGGTACCATTTCCCTGCCAGCAGAACATGCCACGCATTATGATATTTACATCAGACCCTTACACAGTTAGAGAGAGGGATTCTAAGGAGAGATGGATTCACACACACACACATGGGTTCATTTGACAATTTCCATCAGTGCAAAATATGTTGTAGCGCGATTCTTCCGACCACATTATTCGTTTCCTGTACTTAGGTGTACGATGTCTTCTTTCCTAACACCACTGCAAACGAATTTTTACATTTCAGGCAGAAATGAGTTTTTTCCCACAGGTATTCTTATCCTCTGAAATGCTCTACGCGTGGTTCGAGCTGAAATATATTGGGAAGAGCTTCAGTTGACAATTTGTATTATTTGAAGCACAGTAGAGTCCTTTCTCTGCCATACTTTTTTTTCGGAGACGATGGCAAACACACTCTAGATGAACTGTTCTTGAGCTGCACTTCCGTATTCTTGAGATGAACTGAGGGTTCCGAATCCAACTTTCGAAAACCTTTAATATGGTTGCAATTGAGAACCAGTGGGATTTGCTGTCTTTGAAATCGAGGCTTCTACTAAACCGGCACCAAAAATAAGTATTTTTTCAAATGATGAAGGCTCTGTCGTTTTACCCATTTTGCTTTTTTTATCGTGAAAAACACTCTCACGCCTTATTTATACTAGCATTTATAACCACATGTAACCCACGTCATAAAAAATTTGCATACTTCCTCTCTAGCATGCATTCAAATGCAAATCTCAGAGGTTTCTAATTGATTGGCCAGAGAGTATGCGTGTGTATCCTCTCTCCTGCCCCGTCTTTGATTCTCAATTTGAGTACCCATTCGTGTAAGGAGGGTAAATTATTTAAATTTCTTTCCCTATGTAAAGCCTATGGAAAGTAAAGACTAATTCACGCATGTATTAATACATGCATGAACTTTCTTTTCAAAAACAATCAAAAAGAAATTATTTTAAACATGAACATTTTTTTTAACTCACTACCATAAAAAATGTAATCTTAGTATGTGGATTGTAAACAAAAATTGACTTAATCAACAGAAAAGTAAATAATGTCATTTCGTAAAATATTCAACATTTAACTATATTTTTTTCGAAACGCTTTTAAAGTGCCTTATTTTAATGTATTAAAAAGTAAAATATTTGTTTTAAAATCCTCACTGAGTTAAAGCTGTTTTTTAATCATTATTTGTGTACAAAATAAGATAAATATTTAAAATTTTTGATTGCAAACATATTTTAATTTCATTCACGGATAATAAAATAGAAGAATGCTCTGAAAGTATAATTAATTACCCACGATCCCGAAAAAAGTTTTAAACAATTCTGAATTAAATAAAGTGTATTTTCACATTTTGATAATGTAAAACTAATTAAGAGTTCTTTTCACAGAATTCGCAAGGGGAAAAAAACCTTTTATGTTCTAAAGACCAAAATATATTTAATAAAAAGAAGTATTTTTAAAAATATAGGAATACGAAATATATTATTACTTAAGTTAAATAAAAAAAACCGCTAAAATTTGTGATTTAGTGTTTTCCAACGCCGCACTGCGAGATCTTTTGGGGATAAACCTTGTACTTTTTTAGCAGCATTCAAGCGACGAAGACAACATCTGTGTTAGTGCAGAATTTTACAAATTTTACCACCACATCAGTGCGAGGACCTTACGCCTCGACGACTCAAAATTTTCCACTCTTTTATACGCGGATCTTTAGTGATAACAAGACTATAACTCTCGACTTGATAGTAACAATGTCGGCCACGATTTCGTAACCAAGACCATTCTGTGGCTATTACCACACTCTATTAATTTGTGAATTTTGTTCTCTTACTTTTCATTTTTTTGTAAGTAATTTTATTCTGTCATTTCAATTCCGCCTTTTCTTGCAAGCATTAGAAATAGCGAAGGATAGAAAAGGGCATTGTTTCCTTTAGTTTTGTTTATACGTAGAGGCTTCAAAAAGTAAGGTTGTGATAACGTTCGATTCATCTCTTACCTTGGAACCTTCTTGTCTATCTGCAAACCCGACTAGATGTGTAGGAGGAACAGAATAATCCCCAGACATGATTTCCAATCTAATTAATTTATTAATTCGTATTAATAATTATCAAGCAGACGCAATACAATTCTAATTAAGGTTTATGATTTATAGTAAAGTACGGAGATGTGATTCTATAACACGGGGATACTACTGCAGACACTCAACTGAATCTAAGACATCTTAAATACGCTCAATTATAACTACGTCGCATACGAATAACTAGCTTCTACTTAATCAAATGCACAATACCTGAACCTTCAATGCATCGGATCCTACACTGAAAACTTCCAGGCACTCTCTTCGGCTTGGTCAAATGACGTTGGCTCCACGCTCTGTAATCTTTAACTAATTCCACTGCTTTTCAATTCTTACCTAACAACTAATTCTCAAATTTATGATAACTTCTATTTGCACACATCCAACGTATCAACTTCAGCGTGTCAACAACTAGCTTCCTTCCTGCCAACTCGCGAAAACCAAATTTATATAATATACCTCATTTACATAAATCACGTTCGCTCTCTCGATGAAAGTTAGTTAAATTAAATATTTTGCTTAAAGAGATAAGAAGGAATTAGTGGAACCGCGTATAGATCCATCCCAAGGTAACAAGCCCATTCAATATAAACGTTTATTCAAGAAACAAAATATGTGCAATTTAAGGAGGATCGCTGTGACATATTACTTCTCTACATAGGCTGTGGCGAAATATTGGTCATGCGAGGGCGCTGCTGTGAGTGTCTCAATATCTTAACTGTACATTTTTTTAATGTGTGTATCATGATTCGTTAAATGTAAACCACATCGGGGAAAAAATGTATAATAATTTTTTTTTAAATTCTACCGAAATAGGAAGGATAGTTGCTGAGAAGAGATGTTAAGTGTCAGGAGGTAAACATTAAATTTTTATTTTTATTTTTATATGGGTTTATTATAATGTATAATTTGAAATAAACCAACGTTTCAATGAATAGTGGTTTTTGTTTTTGGCCCACTTAAAATTACACCCTATTTGTTTAGCTCAAGTTAGCTTTTGAGTTTGACACGCTTGATTTAATGGATTCATGCGGATATACAAATATTCAGTACATTTGTTATTAAAATTCACTTCGTTTATTAAGGACAAAAATGATGTATCGCCTAAACGGGAATGTCGTTTGTGTTTTTCGCTGCATGGTGTGAGAGGGGAGAATTTTCGCTTCAATCTCACTTTCAATTCGATATTTGTTTATCTTTGTTTATTTCCTCATGTTTAACTTTTAGTTCATTTGTGACTGTCGGTTGTTCAAGGAGTTAATCCGGAATGTTTTTGCTTATTTGTATGCATATTGTTAAACTGGATTTTGTTTGAAGGTGTTAGAAATTGTACTACATTGCATTTTGAATTTGTGTTATCATTTGTATATTTATTTTGCAATTATAGTGTTTTAGTTTAAGATATATGCAGCAAATCAATCCTTAGCGGATAGAGCAAAAAAAAATTCTACCTGTTACAAGGACTCTCGTGACAAAACAAATTAGGGGGAGGGGGTACCCATAGGAGCCCATGTTAAATTACGTAAGTTTATGTTTCTTTTTCTCAGATGCGACTAGTTTCTTATGAATAAAACTTTCACAGCAGAATATGTGCACTATCAATTAAACTTTAATGAAAGGTTTAGTTTTTTTTTGTTTAAAATTAAAACAATTATGAATTTTTTAAAAAATGCCTAATTTTTTTTAGCTAAAATTTAGTTTAAAAAAGCCTTATCTGAAAAAAATTGCTAGATGTATCTAATTCTCACCATTAAAATGTGTAAACATATAAATATACTCTCTGAAAATTTGAAAATTATATAATAATTAGTTCTTGAGAAAAAGGTACATAAACTAAAAATATTATATTTTGAAAAAACAGGCTTTGGAGTAAAAATTTGTAATTTTTGAGCATTTACTTTTTTCAGTACTATCCAGAAGCATATGAAGCATTTTGTTTACCCTATTCTCTTACAAAAGGTTCTTCTAATTTTTTCTTTTTTTCATTATTTTTAACAATTTAACTTTGGGGGGGGGGATCTCAAGATGCTTTCGTTCGACTAAACGAATCCTAGGTGCATCTAATTTTTTAAAACATTGGCACACAGTGATAACTTGTTTCAGTGTCACAATGTCTTAAGATCATTAATTTTGCTACATGACTCATATTGAATTACGCAATTGCCATATTTAGCCCAATTTTAACGTTTTTAATTCCACAAATATATTTTCTGGACTCACTGACACACCATATAGTGTTATGAACTCAATTGAACAAAAGACGTGTACTCATACACTTTTGGAAATTCCAAATGCACTCTAGTTTTTCCACTTGAACATTGTATGGATTTGCGCTCATCAGAAACTTATGCAAAGGAAAAACACAGGTACTCTTAGCAGAGAACATTTGATGTCCCCCAAGAAGTAACTTCATTTAAAGAATAAACAAAAATACTTCGAATTATCGTATTTCCTCATACCATATATTATTTTAAACAGAAATATTTGAACTTTTAAAGAAATATTAAATAAAAGCGAAAATCGGTAATTTTTCAAAAATTTATAAATTCATTAATTAAATTCATTTAGTAAATTAGAATCCGAAATCAGCAATTCAGCTGATAAAACAGCATTTCATGAGATATATATGCAATTAATTTCTAAATTTGACGAGCTGAGTCCACTCAATAAGAAAACTGTGGTTTAATACATGTTGAGAGTCTGGAAGACGAAATCTTAATTCGCGACGAACATCGAGATAAATTTATAATATGGAAAATTCGTGCCAAACGTTGCGTAGGATCAGTTTCGAGCATTGCTATTTAAAATTTGGTAGAAATCAACCACAAAACATTACATTTCCTTTAAATAGTACAGTTTGTTCTGTTTTAACAAATCAACAGCGTTTTGCCGAAACCCAATTAGAATCGGTAATTTTCCCCGTTTTTGGACTAGATATAATCCACGGTGCATGAAAATTCGAGTTTAAATGATATTGATTCCTACTTGAAATCAGTTGTTACATCTGATGCAGAATTGGCTATACGAGGTTTAACACTAACGCCAGAAAATTATGCCAAAGCAGTTAAAATTCTAGAGTGAATGAGTGAATATTAACGTCACACTGTTCAGCTACATGTGAGGGTTTTGTTAAAATTCTAGAAGATAGATTCGCGCGCGCGGATATAAAAAGCTTATTGTGGACTGTCATAGGAATCATATGTTAAATCTGACCCTGTCCGGAAATCGTTTGATGTTATCGCTTAATGAAATTTGTATAATCTATTAGAATCTATTAGGTATAATCTATTAGAGGGCTTGAATCCCTTGAAATCTCTCCCGATTCCTACAGTTGTCTTTTGTTTCAGATAATAATGAAAGATATTCCCCCCCCCCTGATTAAGTATCAGAATATAATAAAAATCATAATTAAAACCAATCTCCAATTACTGATTAAACAACACTTGTACAAGGCGAAGTTAAAAATCGCAAACGCACAGAATTTTTAGTAAACCCGCTTCACTCACAATTGAAAAAAAAAAGTGCTGAATCGTATTCCAATAAATATTCCAAAAAGGCGCAAGAAATGTGTTCACAGACAAATCAAAAGTGTCAACGTCATTCGTGATTCTACCTTTCTCATAAATCGGCTGAGAGAGGATCTACAAACGAATTGCTGACAGCTGCATATTTAAATTGTTTATTTTGTCTGGAAAATACTCTGGTATCTGATTCGTGCCAGAATGTATGCGCTTAAGAAAACGAGAGCTAAATAAATAAGCGACTGGAGATGATTCAAGTTCTATAATATATAATATATATATATATATATATATATATACTTCTTGCTATGTTAAAAAGTTCAAAAAAAGGTTTGCTTCCATTTTAAGGTCTCCATACTCGGGCTATTTGTTTTAAGTTAGAGAATTCTGAAAAACAAAATGCGCATTTATATTTGGGATAAAAGATATTTTTGACATTAAAACTATATTTTCGAATTCTGTAATTAATAATAGAAGTGGAATTTTGTTGCAATGTGTTAAAACGGAAAGGGGAATTCAGTCGATCGCGATATACCGGTGGACCACAAAGACATTTTGGGGTGACCGTCTTTACTAAAAGAAACAATTTTTGTCGATCACTGATGCCAGATAGATCGGAGAATAGGCTTTTCATATTCGATTCGACTGTGCTTACTGAAACAAATGATTCCATAATGTGTAGACGACACATGTAACTTTATTGAAAGTGAACGATGAAGCTTAACATGTTCACTGTGATGGGGGGGGGGGATGATCACTACGATGCCAGCCGTAAAAGGTATTTTACCCCTCACGCCACCTGAAGGATAGAATAAATGTTGATGACCAGTTCTTCTCGCGATAGCATGGGATTGGCTACTCAGACACCCTACTTCTCTACGGAATTGGTTTCTCATGTTGATGTTTTGTCCTGCGATGGTTTAGGAATCGGCATGTTACTGGAGAACCAGCACCATTTACTAACACAGTTTGAATGCTGTGATCGCCTAGGTATCTTCAGAGTTACTTCTACTCTTACGGATAATTTGGACACTCGTCAGAGCTCTTGTTACCTTACATTTTGAAAAACCTACGTAAAAAACTTCTGAGAGAATTCTTTAAGGATCAAATTCTTGAAGAGGTAAAGTCGCTAATTATCCGTTTCCTTGCATACTCATTTTTCTTGTAATCTGTTGATTAAAAGTATACTGCGAGTTTCAGCAACAACTTGTATCTCTTTATCTCTTGCATTTCAGTTATCCTAATCAATTTAAGTTGATGTTCAATTTCATTTTTCCTTTCAATGAGATACCCTGAGATATCTGTCAGCATAGTAAAAAATATTTTTAATTTATATTTTCATTTGTTTAATGCTGTGATTTCTAGAAATTCTGTTACTACAATAGTTGTACAAAAAATGAGAGAGAGATAGAGTCAAGCCATATTTATGTAATTACACATGCGCAAACCTTAAGCAATAATTCAAATTGGGCCGTATGTTTGAAAAAAATCAAAGAGGTGACATAATATTAACACTAACAAGGCCCAATGTAGCATTTAAAAGTTGATGAAAGCATTTTAGCCAAAAAATGAATTACACAATTATGGGACAAAACATAAAAATGCTTTATCAGCAGAATGGTGTTAGTAACTAACGTTGTCTGGCCAAGAGGGAGAACAATAAACCAAAGTCCCTTAATAAGGGACCCTTAACTGCAATAGTTATGTGACACCACCTGTTCAAACTCAATGCGAGATCATCCTGCAGTTTTTGAAGTACTTCAAAGCACTTGAAGCACTCTTCAAAGAGCATTTATTTCAGCAGTCTGGTGTTCTGTGGAAGATACGATCTTGCTGCCAATTGTCTCTCAAAGTATCCAACGCATGTTCGGTGAGATTCAAATAGGAGCAGCATGGTGGCTAATCCGTTCTGCAGATATCATCCCTTTCTGGGAACTCATCAATAACACATTTCCTTGGTGGACGTGTATTGTCGTTGACAGAAATGAAGTCTGCATTCGGAGCAGATGCACATGTAAGAAGATAATTTTATTACAGTAATGATCTCCGATAAGTGAGTCACAGTTGAAAATATGGAGCTTCACTCGTCAATTCAAGATAATGCCTCCTCACACTAACAATCTAGAATTACCCCTACGCTCTCTATCCCTGATGTTAGTGAGAGGAAACCATAACCCTGTAATGGGTCTATCCGAGTACCTCCTAATAATCCTCTTGGGGAAAGTCTTTCTTTAAATATTATTCAATCGAAAACTTTCTTACAAAGAAAGCTTGTAATTGACAAGTAGGAGTTAGCAAAGAGTTTGAGAGTTAGTTTGTTTGTTGAAGATTGAAGGATAGTGGAATTTGTAAGAGGTCTTGGAGTTGTCCAGGAATACGGATTAAGGAGAGTGGATCTGACGACATTTGATCAAGCCCGATAAAGATATCCTGTAGGATCCGCTGCATAAAAAGTACAGGTATCGTGAGCTTTTTTAATTAGAAATTAGCTTATTAGTGTGCGACGTAGTTCATATTGAGCGTATTTAAGCTATTGTAGATTCAGTTGAGGGTCCGTAGTAGTATCCCCGTGTTAGTGAATCTCACCTCCGCGCTCTGCTATTTATTGTGTCTGATTGATATTTTGGTAACAATAAATTAATTAGATTGAAATCATGTCTGTTGACCTTTCAGTTTCTCCCACACACCTAGCCGGGTTTGCGGGTAGACAAGGGGTTCAGAGACAAGCAGGAACCGACAGGTATTACAATGTGTAACGGCACACGGATGGTTTCTTGTAGCCATCATGAATGTACGATTTTACTTTCTTTTGCATGGAATGTCTGGAAATTCGTCTTTCCTTCTTCTTTTTCAAGTTTTCATCGCAATAAGAGCACGCATCCTTCGCGTTTGTGTGCAGTGACATCTCTTCTGATGTTATACTAATCATATTTGCATATGCATCACTTTTTCTGCTGAGCTTCCTTTTCCCTTTACTGGCCCTTTTCAACAATTTCATAGTTATATTTTGGAAAATTCATTTGTTGTTTAAGTTGCCCGAGTTTCTGAATGAAATAAATATCTCTGTACTCATTTTATTAAAATTCAACAATAATCTCAATTTAATCAACAAGAAAAAAGTTGCCAGAAAGAATCATTAAACTTATGGTAGGTTATACTTAGTTTGAGATGGAAATAGTGTTGTGAGTGAAAAGTTCTTTTTTAAGCAGAGGAATAAAATGCAGTATTGCACATAACTAAGAGAAAAGGTAAAAGAATGATTTTTGTATTATAAAATGTCAAATTTCTAAATGATAAATCGGATTAAAAAAACACTGTAGAACAATTTTTTTTAAAAAAAATGTTACTTGCGTCAAAATGAGAAATGGTGATTTAAAAACTGCAAGCTGCAAAAGAGCACTTGAAGCAAAAAAGATAACCGCTACTAAACATGGCAATAAAAATCATTAGTGATAAAAATCAAACTGTCATCTTGAAAACTTCATCGAAGAATGATATTTTTAAGATAGGCCATTTAACTCGGTATTGCGCGTTTAAAAAATTGTATTTTTTAGCTTAACTTTTTGTATCTAAAAAGAGAAAAAGGTGGAAAACCTTCGAAAAAAAGGGAATTGATATGAATGAGAGAGCACTTAATATTCGGACATAAGCAAATAAATTGTTGATAAATTTTTTTTCTTTTGTTGTGTGCATTTAATGTTCGAAGTCAAATTATGTCATTTTTGACATATTTAAAAAGATAAAATATTTTTACTGTGCTTTCACCTTTTATATTATTTAGAACGTAGTCTTGTTTGTTTCAACTATTCCTCAAAATCTCTTATATATACATATTTTGAAAACAAAAATATATTTTATGTTAAACTTTCTTTTCTATTTGAAAAGAATATATGATAAGTGAAGTTATTTATGCATATTAATAATTACTAAGAATTATACTCGAAGAAATTAGCTTTCAAGATTCTTTGAATATATAAATGCCAACTATAGATGTTGGCATAATTCACGTATGCTTTAAAGTGAGTTTAGTTTTCAAATAACTATAACTGTGTACTTATTTATTCCTTTAAATAAATAAATATACAGTTATAGTTATCTAAATACTTTTAAACAAACAATATAATATGCAGCTTTTAATAAATATTTCAAATTAAGGCAAAGATTCGAAGTAATCTTTCATTAATTAAGGACACGGTTTTCTCAAACTAATTACGGATTTGTTTGAAGGAACTAGAAATAAACCCTATGCTCAACAATATTAAAAATAAGAGCTAAAACAAGAATTTTATTTCTATTTGTCCAATATTGAGGAACAATATATTTTATACTCCTATTTTTTATTGCAATGAACTTTCTACAGGATAATATGACGAGAATAATTAATTAACTATGAAAAAAGAACGAAAAAATTAAAATTGTCCAGGAGTTGTAACAGTGGAACATGAAGACTTATGGAGAATATAATTAAAAATAACAATTTTCTTACAATCATATTAAAATGTGGTTTTCTCAGGCAAAACATCTCAAAATTTGTTCTAAGCGCAATTAATTGAATTAAAATAGAAAATAATGTACAGAATTCTTCCTCCTTGTTGTGTACGTAGGCTTTCCAAAGAAAGTGCACTTACGAGATTTTTAAATAGAGGAAACGTGTTTTAAAATATTTGGAAGAAAATCATGAACTGCTCTGTGAGTTCTTGCAACTCGAATGAAGACTGATTATTGGATTAAGCCGATATTATGGGACATTTGAATAATTTAAATTTAAAATTACAGGGAATATATTACATTTTACTCTACCTTAGTTGGTAGTAAATCTTTTGTAAGCAAACATTTGCCCCTTTATCGCTATTTTGAAAGAGAAAAAACAGAGCATTATTAATTATCTACCAAAGTTAATAATGCTCCAGCTATAATAGATTAAAAAATTTAATATTCATTTTGCAGGATTCATTCAGTGCCTAGGTTGGATGATTTTCAAGACGATAAAATAAATGCTGATCTTTTCATAAATCATTTTTTAATTTCTCTACAAAACGTTAATTGTTACCCACCTGATTCCAAATCGGAATTATTAACCTACAGCACCATATTAGATTTGAAAGCAAAATAAATTAATTTATTTCAACTCAAGGGTCCATATCATATTGAATATTGAAAATTTGAACCGACGGGCTATTTTCCAAATTTACATAATTTGGCTGTCAGATGTTGTTGTAATTTTGGATAAGTATAAGTTTGTAAATAAATGTTTTTTATAATGAACATAATATATATAAAATCATATCGCTCAAAATTAATTGATATACACCTATATAAAACAACCAAATTTTGTTAGAATCTTCAAGAACTAATCCTAATATATATGCCTTGGCAAAAAGGCTACAAATTTACAAGTCACATTAAGCAAGTACTGACTGTTTGATAATAAACTAGAATTAAATGTTTACAGTTCCTCATTTTTATTGTACACCTAAAGAAGTTTATAAAAATTGAGTAAAATGTTTACTAACAATGAAACCTAAGTATTTATTACATTATTTTTAAATTTTCTGTACTTAGAATGTGTAAAAAAATGTGCTACTTGCGTAGAGATCCCATAAGCAACATCCCCCCCCCCACCATTCTATATTTTTGTTTGTTGAAAAAGTTGGAAGGGGCATGCCTAATGATTTAATATCAGATATAGTAGTTCTCTTACCAAAAGGGTTGACCATCCCTATTCTACACCAACAGGAGAAATTGAGCCAAGTCAGACATAATGTGCATCAACTTCCTCTACATGCTAGATCTTCATTGGCACCAAGACTCAAACCTGAGACACTGTGGACACGAGTTCGTAACCAAACCCTCTAAGCTATCACGGCCACGAACTTCTTTTCAGAAAAGGGAAATTAATTATTAGATTTTGAAAATTACTGCTATTCAACATCTTTAAATGCAACTCTTGTTTTTATTTATTTCAAACCCTATGCACAATACTAAGACATGATTTTTGAAGATTACGCCACATTTTCAATCAAATCTTAGAAAAATAATATTTATGGACTGAAGTTTTGCGTATCTGGTGAAAGAATGTGTAATAAGTTACCTTCTAACCGGGTTGGCCTGATAGCAAAGAAACTGTACGAGTAGAATATAACACAATTCCATTTATGAATTTATCAAAGACTCCTTGTATACCAAAATCAAAGTCTTTAAATGCAAGAAAATGCATTTTGTGTTTGTTTTTGCAGCACATTAAATAGGGTTTATGGGTAATTACTGTTACATTTTCGGTATCTGCTTATTCATACTTTTCTTTCATTTAATAGTATATATTCTTATGTCAAAAAAGCTATTTTGATTTGCAAAGGAATTTTTTAAATGGTTCTTTTTTAAAAGAGAAGTTAAAACAATGTATGCAAAACCTACAAATATACAAAGTTAAAATTTACGATTATTTTACTGGGAAATAAATGTAATTATTTTTCGATTTTTGTATTCGTATATGTATGCTATTCGCCTTAAAAACAAATAATACAAATTTCAAACCACACGCGCGCCTCGAAGTATATATTTTCCCTCAGATGTTAATCAAATTTTTAACTTCCATTTAAATGATTTCCCGCTTTAGATATGTAGCACAATCTTTATAAAAGATTGTATTATATCCCTTTACAGAGGAGGGTAATTTCCAGCATTCCAGATCAATGCCACTTGGCGGGCTTACGAAATATGCCGACACAAATAATATTCCGGCAGAGGCCCACTAACCACGTAACGACGAAATAGCGCTCTTAGGCATCCGCGCTCGCTCATAACCAGGTGGTAAGTTTCAGTCACATCATGTAATGAGCTTTCTTTAGATTTGTAACGTCCTCCTAGAGGTATCACACACATCTATTTTTCTATTTCTTTCATAGCTGCATGTTTTAATTCCTATTATCCTGTAAATAATCCCACCTGTAAACTCTTCTCTTCAACCGGTAATAAATTCTTTCATTTTCAGGAAGTTTCTTTGAATTATTTTGTTCTATTTATTCAAACTTAACCAGTAAATTCTAAAAAAACACTTAGATACCTTGCCATTAAAATCCGCTACCTGAAAAATCTAACTTTTGGGGAGATTTTGGTTAGATTTTCACTTATATAAGGAGGAATGTCGCGATCTAGTTAATTATGAATAACTAATGATATTCTAAATAACTTCCCTAAAGCATCAAGTTTGTTATAATTAGTTTTTTGTTACAAGTGCTATAGATAATGATATGCGAAGTCTACAGTATTTATATTAGTTGTATTTACATCCATTATTGATTTTATTGGTTTAGAATAGCGGTTGGCAAAAATTAGGGCCATCGAACCATAAGTAAAGAGCTTTTTGAGACCCTCCATGACAGTCGGAAAAATAAATAGACGGAAAATGTTCTCTTTTTTGGGCCCTCATATATTTGTGAGAAAAGGTTTTCTTGCATGAAGATCATCAGAAGTAAAAAAAAGATGAAAGTTAGTTAATATTAACTAGCAAGCTATGATGAGAACTTCAACAGTTAAAGTATCCGACTACCATAAAATTGTGCATTTGTCCAAAAGTTGAATTTTTTTAAATAATTTTATTGTATAGACTGTCTTATTGGCTTTATAAAAATATCAAGTTTATTATTTTCCGTTAACTAGAACAAAAATTGCAAGTGTTTGAGTAAAAGCAGATGCCCTTACTTTAAGCAAGGTGTCATATATATACATTAAAACACGTTTTACTCGAAATTCGTTTTTTTTGAATATGCTCAAACGAGGTCAGCGATTGCTAAAAAGTTTTGAAAATAATTAACTGAAATTTTTGTGTGTGTTCTGAATAATAGTAGAAGTGTTTTAACCTTCAGATTTATCAATCACTGTTTTATTACTAAATTTACAGTCTCTTATGTGAATATAATCACTGTTTTTTTAAGCAATTTCATATAATAACTAAGATAAAGTGATCTAGAATTTGTAAAAATTAAAATATCTCTTATCCAGAAGGTTATTTTAAAAATGTATAACATAGCAACACACCAGAATTGACAAATTGAAAATTTGTTCTTAAACTTTTGGTACAGAATGGGCCACATTTATGTTATTTTTTGCTAATGTTTACTAATTTTTCCCATTTTAGTAATAATAATTCCTTTTTCTCTTCTTATTTTTATTATATTTTTCGTAAAATGTACTAAATAAATCTAAAAACAACAAAAAAATACTTACATCTCCATTTAAAAAAAAATTGCCGCAAGTATTCGCGGTTACCTAAATCACACACTTGATTTTATAAAAAAAATGTATAAAATGGTTTAAGAGGGTAAAAATTTGTCTCATTTGTCAAAATTCAGTGGTGCAACAGTCTATGAGAGCAAATCCGTAATGTACCCCTCTCAATAAAAGTGATCATTGACCGCTGAGGTACATGAGCAGATGTCCCGATTAGGTGGTCAGTCTGAAGCGAAACCCCCTAGCAAGGTTGCTGCTCTTTTATTGACCAACGGAAGGGAGGAGAGGCTGAGTCGCCCTAGCCCAACCCGAGGATAGAGCCCCGGACCTGTGGTGTCAAAGCGCGATGCACTACCACTCAGCCACTGTGCGCCTCATTTGCCTTATTAAACTGGTTATAAAATTAAATGGGCTCCCAGCTGTAGAGGATATGAAATTAGCAAAAGAAATGAATAAAGTAAAACTGCCACTACTTTAATTAATTAATGTTTATTGATTTTTATGGTACAATCCATACCTTTTCTGGGATGCAAAGTTAAATAATTAAATTCAATCATCTTAAAAAGGTGCGGTCCTCTGGTATCCTAAGCATCCGTAATGGGGCCATCGAGCCAAATCAATTCTCCACTCCTGAATGAGTGTCTATTTTTTACTTATATTTACTTTTGTATTCTTAGAATTGGAACCTTTAACTTTTCTGGGACATATTTTGTCATTAAACGTCATATTTTGTTATAATATACTTAATAAAAGCATTATTAAATTTCTTAGACTTATAATGGAAATAGTCCTGCGTTGAAATAAGGTTTTAGAATCGATGGGGAACCGTCAGTTAACTATAATGTATTTATTATCTTCCCAAAAAAGAATTCCAGAGAACGAGACTAAAAATACACACTGAATAAGAAATCAAATTAACCCATCACATAGCAGACTACTACAGAAATTTCCCACTGATTTATATTTTTAGCTTATTCTTCATGGAAAACTAATCAAGACAGTACTCTAGGTTACATTTATTAAATTGTGTCCTCGATAATGACTTTATTAACGAATAATTTCATGAAATACCGAAAATATTTATAATTGACTGATACGTTCATAAAGTTATTTAGCGAAATTTAATTGAGTTAAAAAAAATTCGTGGGTCATTTTTCAAGTGTCATTTAATAAATTGTGATCATTTGATATTTAGGATTTGTAGTTTATTCAAATAAGAAAACATCTTTATAAAGAACTAATCAGTCTCTAAATCAATAGTTAAATTATTTTATGGTGATTTTTTAGACCGGGGGTCAATGTTTTGAGCAGTAAAAATGGGTTTCAAGTTATCATGATTTAAACAAATTAAAAGCCGTATAGAAATTTAAAAACTCTTGTTGAGAGAGGGCTTATTAACGTCACACTACAAAGCAGTATGAAGGCCATTGGGAGAATGCCCAAGGGAACCGTGCTCACCCGAAGAGGGTTTAGACCTACAAACCCACCCCTCGGGAAACAACCACCCACACGTCCGGTCTTTATTGGGGAAAAAAAATCAAAGTTTACATTTTAAACAGCAGAAAACAGTAAAATAACAAAATACAAATTTAAAGGTAACTGCACAATATACATACTTGTACGT